>JAUCMX010000015.1:23521892-23571892 GCA_033459395.1 Hemibagrus guttatus | reverse complement strand
AGATGGACAGATGGAAAGAAGAACAAGGAGAATGAGAGGGATGGAAAAATAGACAGAAAAACAAAGGTGGAGAGATATAGACAGAGAGAGAGAGATGTGGAGATGGAGAGAAATCAAGAGATGAAAGGATATGGACAGAAAGATGGAGATATAGGAGTACTTGGGAGAAAGATAGAGAGATAGGAAATAGATAGATAGAGATGGATAGATATAGAGGATGGATAGATAGAAAGGAGAGAGAGATTGGGAAGGGAAAGATTTAGATTGATGAAAAGAGTAAGAATTATGAAGGTAGAGAGGAGAGAGAGGGTGTTTTTGAGAGAGATGACCTCAGAACATCACTCAGAACATCTCTCAAAACATCACTCACTACAAGAACTTCACTACAAGAACATCTCGGAACATCTCTCAGAACACCACTCAGAACATATCAAAACATCACTCAGGACATCACTCAGAACATATCAAAACATCACTCAGCATCACTCAGAACATCTGCAAGAACATCTGCAAGAACATCTGCAAGAACATCTCAGAACATCACTCAGAACCTCACTCAGAACATCTCTCAGAACATCACTCAGAACATATCAAAACATCACTCAGCATCACTCAGAACATCTCATCAGAACATCACTCAGAGCATCACTCAGAACATCACTCAGAACATCTCTCAGAACATCTCTCAGAGCATCACTCAGAACATCATTCAGAACATCTCTCAGAACATATCAAAACATCACTCAGCATCACTCAGGACATCTCTCAGAACATCACTCAGATCATATCAAAACATCACTCAGGACATCACTCAGAACAGCACTCAGAACATCTCTCAGAACATATAAAAACATCACTCAGCATCACTCAGAACATCTCATCAGAACATCACTCAGAGCATCTCGGAACATCTCTCTGAACATCACTCAGAACATCACTCAGAACATCTCTCAGAACATATCTCAGAGCATCACTCAGAACATCTCTCAGAACATCTCTCAGAACATCTCTCAGAACATATCTCCGAGCATCACTCAGAGCATCTCTCAGAACATCTCTCAGAACATCTCTCAGAACATCTCTCAGAACATATCTCAGAGCATCATTCAGAACATCTCAGAACATCTCTCTGAACATCACTCAGAACATATCAAACCATCACTCAGAACATCTCTCAGAACATCTCTCAGAACATATCAAACCATCACTCAGAACATCTCTCAGAACATATCAAACCATCACTCAGAACATATCTCAGAACATCTCTCAAAACATCTCAAACCATCACTCAGAACATCTCTCAGAACATCTCTCAGAACATCACTCAGAACATCTCTCAGAACATATCAAACCATCACTCAGAACATCTCTCAGAACATCTCTCAGAACATCTCAGAACATCTCTCAGAACATCTCTCAGAACATCTCTCAAAACATATCAAACCATCACTCAGAACATCTCTCAGAACATCTCTAAGAACATCTCAGAACATCTCTCAGAACATCTCTCAGAACATCTCTCAGAACATCTCTCAGAACATATCTCAGAGCATCACTCAGAACATCTCAGAACATCTCTCAGAACATCACTCAGAACATCTCAGAACATCTCTCAGAACATCTCTCAGAACATCTCTCAGAACAATCAAACCATCACTCGGAACATCTCTCAGAACATCTCTCAGAACATCTCTCAGAACATATCAAACCATCACTCAGAACATCTCTCAGAACATATCAAACCATCACTCAGAACATATCTCAGAACATCTCTCAAAACATCTCAGAACATCTCTCAGAACATCTCTCAGAACATCTCTCAGAACATATCAAACCATCACTCAAAACATCTCTCAGAACATCTCTAAGAACATCACTCAGAACATATCAAACCATCACTCAGAACATCTCTCAGAACATCTCTCAGAACATCTCAGAACATCTCTCAGAACATCTCTCAAAACATCACTCAGAACATCTCTCAGAACATATCAAACCATCACTCAGAACATCTCAGAACATCTCTCAGAACATCTCAGAACATCTCTCAGAACATCTCTCAGAACATCACTCAGAACATCTCTCAGAACATCTCTCAGAACATATCTCAGAGCATCACTCAGAACATCACTCAGAACATCACTCAGAACATCTCTCAGAACATCTCTCAGAACATCTCTCAGAACATATCTCAGAGCATCATTCAGAACATCTCAGAACATCTCTCTGAACATCACTCAGAACATATCAAACCATCACTCAGAACATCTCTCAGAACATCTCTCAGAACATATCAAACCATCACTCAGAACATCTCTCAGAACATATCAAACCATCACTCAGAACATCTCTCAGAACATCTCTCAGAACATCACTCAGAACATCTCTCAGAACATATCAAACCATCACTCAGAACATCTCTCAGAACATCTCTCAGAACATCTCAGAACATCTCTCAGAACATCTCTCAGAACATATCAAACCATCACTCAGACATCTCTCAGAACATCTCTCAGAACATCACTCAGAACATATCAAACCATCACTCAGAACATCACTCAGAACATCTCTCAGAACATCTCTCAGAACATCTCTCAGAACATCTCTCAGAACATCACTCAGAACATCTCTCAGAACATCTCTCAGAACATCTCTCAGAACATCTCAGAACATCTCTCAAAACATCTCAGAACATCTCTCAGAACATCTCTCAGAACATCTCTCAAAACATCTCAAACCATCACTCAGAACATCTCTCAGAACATCTCTCAGAACATCACTCAGAACATCTCTCAGAACATATCAAACCATCACTCAGAACATCTCTCAGAACATCTCTCAGAACATCTCAGAACATCTCTCAGAACATCTCTCAGAACATCTCTCAGAACATATCAAACATCACTCAGAACATCTCTCAGAACATCTCTAAGAACATCTCAGAACATCTCTCAGAACATCTCTCAGAACATCTCTCAGAACATCTCTCAGAACATATCTCAGAGCATCACTCAGAACATCTCAGAACATCTCTCAGAACATCACTCAGAATATCTCAGAACATCTCTCAGAACATCTCTCAGAACATCTCTCAGAACATCTCTCAGAACATATCAAACCATCACTCGGAACATCTCTCAGAACATCTCTCAGAACATCTCTCAGAACATATCAAACCCATCACTCAGAACATCTCTCAGAACATATCAAACCATCACTCAGAACATCATCTCAGAACATCTCTCAAACATCTCTCAGAACATATCAAACATCCTCAGAACATCTCTCAGAACATCTCTCAGAACATCTCTCAGAACATCTCTCAGAACATCACTCAGAACATATCAAACCATCACTCAGAACATCTCTCAGAACATCTCTCAGAACATCTCTCAGAACATCACTCAGAACATCTCTCAGAACATATCAAACCATCACTCAGAACATCTCTCAGAACATCTCTCAGAACATCTCAGAACATCTCTCAGAACATCTCTCAGAACATATCAAACCATCACTCAGAACATCTCTCAGAACATCTCTAAGAACATCTCAGAACATCTCTCAGAACATCTCTCAGAACATCTCTCAGAACATATCTCAGAGCATCACTCAGAACATCTCAGAACATCTCTCTGAACATCACTCAGAACATCTCAGAACATCTCTCAGAACATCTCTCAGAACATCTCTCAGAACATCTCTCAGAACATATCAAACCATCACTCGGAACATCTCTCAGAACATCTCTCAGAACATCTCTCAGAACATCTCTCAGAACATATCAAACCATCACTCAGAACATCTCTCAGAACATATCAAACCATCACTCAGAACATATCTCAGAACATCTCTCAAAACATTCAAAACCCATCTCTCAGAACATCTCTCAGAACATCTCTCAGAACATATCAAACCATCACTCAGAACATCTCTCAGAACATCTCTCAGAACATCTCTCAGAACATCTCTCAGAACATATCAAACCCATCACTCAGAACATCTCTCAGAACATCTCTAAGAACATCTCAGAACATCTCTCAGAACATCTCTCAGAACATCTCTCAGAACATATCTCAGACATCACTCAGAAAATCTCAGAACATCTCTCTGAACATCACTCAGAACATCTCAGAACATCTCTCAGAACATCTCTCAGAACATATCAAACCCATCTCTCGGAACATCTCTCAGAACATCTCTCAGAACATCTCTCAGAACATCTCTCAGAACATATCAAACCATCACTCAGAACATCCCCAGAACATCTCTCAGAACATCCCCAGAACATCTCTCAGAACATCTCTCAGAACATCTCTCAGAACTTTCCCCCCTCAGAACATCTCTCAGAACATCTCTAAAGAACATCCCCAGAACATCTCTCAGAACATCACTCAGAACATCTCTCAAAAGCATCTCTCAGAACATCACTCAGAACATCTCTCAGAACATCTCTCAGAACATCTCTCAGAACATATCAAACCATCACTCAGAACATCTCTCAGAACATCTCTCAGAACATCTCTCAGAACATCACTCAGAACATCTCTCAGAACATCACTCAGAACATCTCTCAGAACATCTCTCAGAACATCTCTCAGAACATCTCAGAACATCTCTCAGAACATCTCTCAGAACATCTCTCAGAACATCACTCAGAACATCTCTCAGAACATATCAAACCATCACTCAGAACATCTCAGAACATCTCTCAGAACATCTCTCAGAACATCTCTCAGAACATATCAAACCATCACTCGGAACATCTCTCAGAACATCTCTCAGAACATCTCTCAGAACATCTCTCAGAACATATCAAACCATCACTCAGAACATCTCTCAGAACATCTCTCAGAACATCACTCAGAACATCTCTCAGAACATATCAAACCATCACTCAGAACATCTCTCAGAGCATCTCTCAGAACATCTCAGAACATCTCTCAGAACATCTCAGAACATCACTCAGAACATCTCTCAGAACATATCAAACCATCACTCAGAACATCTCTCAGAACATCTCTCAGAACATCTCAGAACATCACTCAGAACATCAGAGGCTGTAGGGATCCTCAGGATCCTGTAGATAAGAGGGGAAGATGCTGGACTCAGGGAGCAGCAGTGAGGATCATTCCGGCTGCTGGGAATTGTAATGAGTCTTGGAGATTTTTTGATGCAGACGCACACACACTCACTCACTCACTCACTCACTCACACACACACACACACACACACACATTATTTTATTTTACTTAAATAAATAAATAAATAAATAAATAAAGTAAAGGATCAGATACGGTAGATCACCTGACTGGATCCTGTAAAAAAAAAAGGAAGAGACTGGAATTAGCGCTGTGGGAGGAGTTTATATTTAGAGCTGGGAATATTTACATATAAAGAAACTCGAGCGTTATTTTTATTTTTATTTGATCTGATGATATTTTACTTTATATTTATTTTATTTATTTAAAGAGATAGAGTTTCAGTGCTCGTTAAAATGTACTTTTAAAGCTTATGAGGCTTTTAAGGAAACAGTATGAGGTGAATGTTGACACACACACACACACACACACACACACACACACACACACACTCAGAAGTCCAACCTTTCCTCCATGGTTCCCGTCTTCATGGACACATCTCCTCGTCTTTAATTCAGAAAAACACAAACAGGAAGACGAGGTTTACTATAACGGAGCGGGGGAGCACAACAACATACAGGAGCAGCAATGAGTCCTTATATAATCACACACACACACACACACACACACACGGAGCCTGAAGCATGTAGTCTAAGCTTCACTCGGCTTACACAGGGTGATTTATGTACAAACACCATCCTCACACGCAACGAGCTGCAGGAACAGAAGGCTGATTACTTTATTTAGAGGTGTGTGTGTGTGTGTGTGTGTGTGTGTGTGTATGTGAACCCTGTAGGTTTTTGGCAGAAACATTACCTGCATCCCAATTTACAGAGCGAGACTGAAGGCTATAAGGACTGGCTTCGCTCCAGAGCTTTTTTCTCTCTAGAACTCACTTCCTGTTTGGTTTCTGTGATTAAAGCAGAACTGAGCATCATGCCTCAGCTGTAACGTGATGAGATGTGATGTGATGAGAAGACAAACGACTTGTATTTCCTGAAATAAAAGTCAGAAGATGACATATTGAATCGCAGTGATGATGAAGCGTTCCTGTGTGCTAATTCTGAACAGCACTGAGGTTCACTGAGGTGCTTTTCTTCACTTTTTGGTGCTAAGTACAAATAAAGATTGTTCAAATACAAAACAATCAACAGACTGATGAGAGAAATGAAGAAGGACATAATCAGTGGCTCTAGTTCTAGTAAAACAAGTCATGGAACAAGTTCTCGCTTCGTTCTAGCAGCTATAAACATCCGTAGCTTCAGCGGCATGTTCGCTGCCAATTTAGTCACTTCCTGTGAAGGAGCTGTTGCTATGGAAATGACAAGGTATCAGAGCAATCGCAAAATTTAAAAACCCTGTGCTACTGTGAGAGCTGCTGTCCCAGAGAATGACCAATCAGAGTCTAGAACTCCACAGCTGTGTGGAGTAAAAACTTGTGAACAGTGTGTGTTAAATCCTTAACGTCTGTTTTTGCAAATAAACAGGTGTCTGATCACCTTTTTTGTTGTGCCCAGCCTCTTTAGCCTGAAAGGCATGCAGTCTCAGGGTTTTTTACTGGTCTGTTGCACTCCTGGCTGGCTCACCAGTAAAATAAGTGAAAAAGGAGCTCATGTGTCAGTCATCGTGTGTTTGGTTCATAGCAGCGGTCAATGCAGCTGGAGATTATTTCACTTATTGGTTTATTATTTAATAAAGTAATGATCATCGTGTATGTGTCAATGCTTCAGAGTGTTTATAATTAATGTGATGAATAACGTCATTTAAAGGAAACTTTATATATCAGATTACCGAATAAACCAAGATCAGGAAGTAAAAAGAACACGATACGATTAATTATTCATTCATTCATTGTGTACCGCTTATCCGATCTATTCTCGGGTCACGGGGAGCCTGTACCTCAGGCGTCATTGGGGATCAAGGCAGGATACACCCTGGACGGAGTGCCAACCCATCGCAGGGTACACACACACACACTCTCATTCACTCACACAATCACAACTACGGACAATTTAGAGATGCCAATCAACCTACAATGCATGTCTTTGGACCGGGGGAGGAAACCGGAGTACCCGGAGGAAACCCCCGAGGCACGGGGAGAACATGCAAACTCTACACACACATGGCGGAGGCGGGAATCGAGGAATGGAGGTGTGAGGCAAACGTGCTAACCACCATGCCCCTCTAAATTTAATCATACTTATTAATTATTTATTTATTTACCAAATGAAAGATTTTGTTATTTATACGCATTTACAGGAAAGTCATGTTTTGTGTGTGTGTGTGTGTGTGTGTGTTTTGTGTGTGTGTGTGTGTGTGTGTGTGTAAAAGTTCTGCAAAATTATGACCCATTACTACAGTTTAGAAGGAACTCATTTCCTGGTTTAAATAAAGAACTGCAGCTTGACAAATTCACAGATTCTACACCAAGTTTAACACGTTTCCCTTTCACACGTTTTCTGTTAGCAATAGACTGAGTTTGGTGTGTTTAGTGTGTTACATCATCATCTCACACACTCCACACACCTGACTTCAGTCCACAGCAGGATTCATGGCGTGATGCAGTGCTGCTGCTGCTGCTGAGGTCGGGGTTAAGCTCGGGATTAACCACTGAAACGCCCGAGTGCTGGGGATAATGTGAGGAATAGCATGTTTCAGTGTGACCCTGGTTCCCATACACTGCACACACACACACACACACACACACACACACACCCCCCCGTGTTACTTTCTATTGCCTCATCAGGAGTTATCACACAGAGACACTCGAAACTGGACTCAATTCTGCCCAAGGCACTTGAAGAGACTGACTGCTGTGGATGTGTGTGTGTGTGTGTGGGGGGCGTGTGCAAAGAGTCTGGATCAGTGGTTCTCGGTGTGTGTAATGCTCTCTATTCTATCTGAGGTGAAATGAGTCATCACATAAGACAGGATTCTGGTCTGTGATAACGCTTAAAGACCCGAATGCAAAAAAAACACACACACACACACACACACACACACACACACACACACACACACACACTGTACATATGCGACCTCAGATTTTAAACCAGACACAGGAATTGTCTTCTTCTGGGTTCAGTGTAGTTCCGCTGATATCTAGATATCTTTTCAAAATCTTAAAAAGGGAGGATTTATTTATTTATTTATTTATTTATTATTATAATATTTATTCTTTTGGGTCGAAAAAGTGTAGTGTGTTAATCAAGCTACTCTTTGTATCTGTCTTGATAAAAGAAGCAGAAAACTTTTTTTTCAGGAAAACAAATCAGAACAGTCGACTCGACTCGAATACTCTAAGAGTCGACTCTTTGGAGCTCAGTGACGTTTTCCTGAGGTCCGCTCCAAAATATTCAGAAACAAACCTGACGTCAGGCATCTGAAACCAGCTCAAGACTTCAAAAAGAAAATCATCATAAAACAAAAAACTGTGTTCCTAAAAGCTAAAATGTAATATTCCAGACTCCTGAGTCGTTCGAAGAATCGACTCAAGCCATGTTTTTAGATTTGTCACTTTATTTACGTGAATCTGCACAGAAGATCTGTACACCTAGTGGTTAAAGCAGGAACTGCAACAAGTGTTTATTAGACCATTTGGGAAGGTCAATCAAATAAATCAAACAAATTTATGCATGTAAAGACAAAGTGTAAGTGCGGTCAGATGAGGTGTGTCCCAAATCGCATACTTACGCACTATCCTGTGCCATTGTGTGGTATAAATAGCCTGAGTCATGTGCTGAAAATTCCAAGAAGTAGAAGAGGTGCGCTTTAGTACCTGGATGATTCACTTATTGAACCGTGTGGAATGTTGGACACTTCATGCTCTCGACTTTTGCAGCTTTACTTTCGTAGAGGAACAGGAATGGAGCTCCCAGGCGCTGATGCTTGATGAGAAAAATTTTCAAAAGGGCAGACGACAAGAAAGTGGACGAGACTTCTTACAAATGTCGATTGGAAACAACTTCATGTCAATAAAAAAACTGTGTTTCATTTGAGACGTTACGACTCATCTAACATTCATACACTAGATGCTAGAGCTGTCATTAGGGCCGCAGTGTGGGTCTGTTTTACGTACAGATCCTTCTCTGCTGTATGAGACATTGCAAAGAGTGTGTGAAGGATAAAAGGGGGATTACGGAGTGGAAAACATATGTACCCCAGCAACGAGGTGACCTTCTGCTCCACACTAAGGCTGAGGAGAAAAAAGAAAAAAAAAAATTCCCTAAAAATTTCAGTGTCTGAATTTGGGATTTGGTTTAAATTTGCTGGTTTAAATTTGCTGGTCCTGGCAACCCTGGTTAAGGATATTTGCCTTTAAGACAGTTGAACAAAGTTCACGATGTAAACTAGAGAAGCTGCTTGAGCTCAGTTTCACGCTGTGTCGTTAGTAATGTAACAAAAGTCTAGAATCACTAGATGTCTGATTTTAATCAAAAGAATTCTCCACACACACCCACACACACTCACAAACACACACTCACACACACACAGAATAAATACGGTAAGTCAGCCTCTCCAGTTATTCAGGACAGACAGGTTTAACCCAGAAACCTTGACTCTTCTCACACAGCTCTCTCTCTCTCTCTCTCTCTCTCTCTCTCTCTCTCCCCCACTCTCTTGTCTCTCCCCCTCTCTTGTCTCTCTCTTTTTCGTCTCTTGAATCTCTCACTCTCATCTCTCTCTCACTCTATCTTTTTCCTCCTTCTCACTCTTTCCTTTCATCTTTCACTATCTGTTCCCTCGGCACATCCTTCTCTCTCGCAGGATTCCCTATGGCCCTTGAGCTCGCACTCTATCACTTCAAAGAAGAAAAGAAAGAGAGATTTATTTGAGACACATGCCAGGAATAAGAATAAGATCTCCCGGATGTCTCATCCTGTAGAGCTGTGCACCATCATCAGTCTCGCGTCCAGAGTGAAACACTCACAGTGCAGCTGCTGCTTCAGAGTGAGAGCAGAAGACCTCTCTCTAAATTTGTAGTTTGTTCAGATTTTGAAGAGGTTGGAGCTCCAGGTGAAGATGTTTTTTCCCTCATCTCAAGTACGAGTGCAAAGGCTGTCTAATTCATTCCCTCCTTCTCGTTTCTCTTTAACAGAAATACTTAAGTGTATTCTCAAACAGATCTGTGTGTGTGTGTGTGTGTGTGTGTGTGTGTGCACCACAACAAGAATTTCAACACTGAGAAAAGAAACAAAACAATCACGTCAGTGAATCAGGACAATCGTCTCAGCTCATGAAAAAGAGCTCATGAACAGTTTTGCAACATTCGCTCCAAAATATCCAGGAAAAGAAAATCAACAAAGAAACAAAAAACATTCCCTAACTTTAAGCGAGTGAAAAATACCACATTCCTCGTTGTCTGAAGAATCATTCAGGTTTGATTTCATGCTTCAAACACAGCACAGCCCGTGTGTGGGCGGGCTTACTCTCTCCTGTCAATCACAGAAGCGTGTGTGAGCTGGTGTATGTGGGAAAAGGGCAGACTGCACAGATAAACCTTCTTCTGTTATACTTCTTTATATGGCTTCTACAGCAGGCGTGAATAAAAATAAATTATTAGTTTTGGGACGTCTGCCTTTACATACACATGAATGTAATATGGGGTTGTCCCGCCCTTTGCAGCTATAACAGCTTCAACTCTTCTGGAAGGCTTTCCCCAAGGTTTAGGAGTGTGTTTATGGGAATTTTTGGCCGTTCCTCTAGAAACGCATTTGTGAGGTCAGGCACTGATGTTGGAGAGAAGGCCTGGCTCGCAGTCTCCCTCTAATTCATCCCAAAGGTGTTCTATGGGGTTGAGGTCAGGACTCTGTGCAGGCCAGTCAAGTTCCTCCACACCAAACTCACTCATCCATGTCTTTATGGACCTTGCTTTGGTCACTGGTGTGCAGTCAGTTGGAACAGGAAGGGGTCATCCCCCAAAATGTTCCACAAAGTTGGGAGCATGAAATTGTCCAAAATGTCTTGGTATGCTGAAGCATTAAAGTTCCTTTCACTGGAACTAAGGGGCCGAGCCCAACCCCTGAAACACAACACCTGAATCAATGACTTGGGGGGTGTCCCAAAACTTTGGAAATATAGTTTATGTTTAATAAACACCTAATATCTGTTTTTATCCTTTATAAGCCCTTCATAACACTTACATGCAGCAGGTATCTGACACGCACAGGGCTGGCACTGTTGACAAATCGTAAAATAAAATATATATAAATATCTGTAGCATTTACAAGGTGTGTGTCAAGGCTGGGGCCGTGTTATAAAGGGCTTTGTCTGTAATCTAATACATTTCAGCACCTTTTTTTTTAAAAATACATTTGATGATAGGATTTGGTGGGCGGAGCAAAGGCGAATAATAGCGATCGTTTCATGTCAGGAAAGAAACAATAATGTTTAAAAATAATACAGCTGAATGATTTAGCAAGCAAGTGTATGGAAATGTATGGAAACTTCTCAGCGTATTTATGTGTTTAGGAGCAAGCCTCGATGCTCCAGAACCAGACTAAAGAAACAAATATTAAAAGACGTCTAGACGTGATGTTTGCGAGGATCTGTGTTTTTTTTTTTGGAGTGAATTTGAAACACTTTTACTGATCAGTTTCATGAAGATTTTAATACAGAGGATTCAGTGATACGGTCTCCTGAAAGTGTCAGAAGTGCGGTGTACAGTATGTTAGGCTCGTTTATTTCTCGTTTATTAAAGTGAGAGAGATAGAGAGAGAGAGTGAGAGATGAGTGAGAGATGAGAGAGGGAGTGAAAGAGATCAGATCCTGTCCTGTCTCTCTTTCACCTCGCTGTCATCCGCTAACGACAACAGATGTTCATTACTCAGGTTTACTCAGCAAGCAGACCACATACAGGCTAGCTGACAGGGTGTGTGTGTGTGTGTGTGTGAGAGAGAGAGAGAGAGAGACATATATACACACACACACACACACACACACAGAAAAACATTACAATGGCAGAGCTCTTTTCCCCACATCTATTCTTGTTCCTATTTTTCCGAAAGCTAAAGGTGTGGATCATTGACCACTTCACTCCTACATGCAGCCATCAGCACCATCCATCTGCCTCTAAATTAAAAACAGAGACTGATCCACAGACGAGTGTCACCGCTTCTCTAGTCGTCCTCTTGTGCTTGCCATCGCCTGCTGTGTGTGTGTGTGTGTGTATTTTTGTGTGTGTGTGTGTGTGTGTGTGTGTGTGTGCACCACACTGACGCTGCCATCTGCTGAATGTCACCTTGGCTCCCAAATTCCTTTACTGGGCAAAGGGCCAGACGGCACACACTCCCAAATCCTCACCATGTAGAACACACACACCCACACCCACACCCCACACACACACACACACACACACATGAACATGAAGGGATCTGATTGGTGTTGATTAATTCTCTCTAACAGCAGCTCTGACAGTCGCGCAGGTTTATATTAACGCACTTGCTCTGATACCGTATCGTTTTCCCTAGCAACAGCTTATTTACATTCTGTATGAGAATTGGTGTGTGTGTATGACGTGTGGAAGGAGTCTCCAGTGTCAGCACTTTGTTAGTCAGAGGTGAAACTGGAAATGAGACAAAAGCCTGGTGTGAGAGCTGATTAATTATCAACGTTTCTAACAAAGGCGGAACAGGAAGTTAAGGATACACCACACGTGTTTTCCCTCCAGTTCCAGTTTTCCTGGTGTTGTTTATTATTTTTCTACACCAGCACCACACACACATTCTTCCTCACTTAATGAAAGATAATCGTATTGTAATAGCCAGTTTCTTGTTTTGGGTTAACGAGGAATCAGAACCAGTGGAGCATTGTGGGTAAATAAAAAGCTGCTGGTATCTGGGACAGTCAGGATGGGGGGATGTTCCTTCCTCAATGCGGCGTTTACTCACACTGCATTTTGTGTTGCTTCTGCTGACTATCAAGAAAAGAGTGTTTACAGAGAGAGAGAGAGAGAGAAAAGAAGGGGAGAGAAGGGGAGAGAGAGAGAGAGAGAAAGAGAGAGGGAGGGAGGGGGGGGAGGGGGGAGGGAGAGAGAGAGGAGAGAAGGGGGGAAGGGGGGGGGAGACAGAGAGGGGGGGGAGACAGAGAGGGAGGGAGAGGGGGGGGGAGAGGGGAGAGAGAGGGAGAGGAGGGGAGAGAAAGAGAGGAGAAACTGTGCTGCTTTCGTTCTGCTGGGTCTCAGGCAGTGCGGCGTGTTCTCAGTTCAGCAGAAACCTCGTCTAAGGAAAGAAGACCTGATTGTTGAAGCTCAGAAACCCAGAGTAAAGCAAAGACTTGCACCTTAAAAAACACACACACACACACACACACACACACACACATACACACACCCACTCACACACACACACATATATATACACACACACCCACTCACACACACGCACACACATATACACACACCCACTCCCCCCCCACACCCCAAAACACACACACACATACACACACCCACTCGCACACACACACACTTATAACACACACACACACACACACTCTCATATATATATATATATATATATATATATATAATACACACACACACTCTCTCTCTCATACACACTCTCATATATATACACACACACACACCACACACATAGGTATTTATTTATTGATTGTTTATTATCTTTAACACAGACATTTTCTGTCATCAGAGGTTGATTATTTTTCCTATAATGACACGTCCCTAAGCTTTTATTCGTCTTCACAGCAACTTGCCAAGCAGTTCAATAATTCATGATATTGATTTTTATCTGTTTATAGTTACTTTTAATATTGAGGAACGCTGGTGAACCGCTTACATTATAGCTGCTGAAGTTAAGACCAAAATAAATAAATAAATAAATAAATAAACACATGTTCACACTAAACAGCAAAGAAGACTAAACCTGAAGATATCAAAAAACTTACAGCTATACCTCTGACACTGGAGACTCCTTCCATACGTGCTAGTGTCTGCTGTGAGCCGTTACTATAGAAACGTTAATGAATTAGAAGGTAATAAAGCTGTGATTAGAAGCTTGCAGCAGCTTTGAATGGCAGTGTGTCATGGTTCCTCATTTGCATATTCATGAATATTCATAGGGGGCACGGTGGCTTAGTGGTTAGCACGTTCGCCTCACACCTCCAGGGTTGGGGGTTCGATTCCCGCCTCCGCTGTGTGTGTGGAGTTTGCATGTTCTCCCCGTGCCTCGGGGGTTTCCTCCGGGTACTCCGGTTTCTTCCCCGGTCCAAAGACATGCATTGTAGGTTGATTGGCATCTCTAAATTGTCTGTAGTGTGTGATTGCATGAGTGAATGAGAGTGTGTGTGTGCCCGGCGATGGGTTGGCACTCCGTCCAGGGTGTATCCTGCCTTGATGCCCAATGACGCCTGAGATAGGCACAGGCTCCCCGTGACCCGAGTATAGTTCGGATAAGTGGTAATGAATGAATGAATGAATATTCATGAATTTCTGTTTGATGTGAGTGTGATGATGGGGAGGTGGAGTTAGTCTGATCAGATTATCATGCTGTCTGTGTGTGAGGATGGGGAGGTGGAGTTAGTCTGATCAGATTATCATGCTGTAGGTTGACATCCACTAATTTATGCATTTATGCAAAAACATGCACGGTTCTATTAAATTATGTCAGCTCTAATAGAGATGACAGGAGACTTATTAACGTCTCATGAGGGGAGGAAAGAGGTTTGAGGGAACATGATGCTTTCATTTCATACAATCCAGCTGTGTGTGTGTGTGTGTGTGTGTGTGTGAGAGAGAGAGAGAGAGAGAGAGAGAGAGAGAGAGAGAGAGTGGGGTGTGTGTGTGTGTGTTGGTGTGCAGTGATGAATGGTGTTAGTGTACTTAGAAACTGTCCTTTAATATCCTTTACTCAAGTACTCTATTATCGTGCAAAAAAACTCACATCCTGTTTGTGGTGTGTTACACAACATGCATGTGGGTGTTTCCTGATGCTTCTCTGTGTGTGTGTGTGTGTGTGTGTGTGTGTGTGTTTTGCAGTGCTATGTAGTTTTACAGGAATGACCAGCTCCCTTGCATTCTGATTGCTGGTGCCATGCTTGTGCAGTCTTTCATGGTGACTAATCTCCAGTTGGAGGCTGTGATCCTCCACATCCCTCCACTCCACTCGTATCACCTCAACATTTGTTTAATACGCAGCCTTCAGGGACGCTCGTTGGGCCACTGTTCTGCTGCAGCGCTGCGCCTCCAGCCTGTGGTTTTGTGTTCTTTTCACGCATACCTGCTTCTGTAAACTAATCAGCGAAAGCTCCTGATTAAATTAAGGAGTGAGGAGTTAATGCATAAACATTCTCTTGGAGACACTGAGAGTCTTTTGTATCGAGCTGATCTTCGGGGGGGGTGGTAGCTCAAGTGGTTAAGGCTCTGGGTTGTTGACCGGAAAATTGGGGTTCAGGCCCCAGCACCGCCAAGCTACCACCATTGGGCCCTTGAGCAAGGCCCCCATCCCACCCTGCTCCATGGGCGCTGCATCATGGCTGATCCTTTGCTCTGACCCCAACCCCCAAGGATGGGATATGTGCAGAAAGAATTTCACTGTGCAGTAATGTATATGTGACAAATAAAGACAAATTAATTTCGTCTGGTTTGAATCAGAATAAAGCGAATTTTTATGTGAAGAAAGGAATAAATCACTCTGGGGACATGCTGCTGGAGGAAAATAATCCATGAGGGACGCGCCATACTTTTGTATTGGTTTATGGAAACGTTTAACTTTGTTGGACGTCAACAATCTTTTATATTGGTGTTATGGGAAATTAATCAACAACAAGATGAAGCTTTTCTGTAACTGCACGACCCTGAGTGATCCTGATCCAGAAACAAGCTAGTTCCTGTTCTCCTTTACGTTATAGCAGCTATAAACAGTCGTATCCTCGCCAGCCTGTCTTCTTCATCTCTCCTGAAGTTAATACAACAAAAATAAAATTCAGGTAAACAGAAAAACTCCTCCCTAAGATGACAAAGATATCGTTTGAGCCAGTGACTCCTTATAGATGTCCGCTATATAAGCCCGTGTGTTTAGATTAGTGATTAGACGGTCCGAGAGTTTCTGTGTATTTTTAAAGTGGAATGTTACCTTAAGGACTTTGTTTATGATAAGTTTTTCAGAAAGTGTGAAAAAAATGAACTAAAGGGCCAGTGTTACTGTAATCTAAATCTGAGCACTGGACATTTCCCCAGGCTTACAGTTTAATTGGAATGAAAGAGAATCTTAAAAAGACAAATAATGTAGTTAGTGTAACCGCGGCTGTTGGTGACCAGCTTGCGGAATATCATCTACTAATTTTCAAAAGATTTTAGATTTCTCTAAATAAAACCATCTTTTCTGTATGCTAAAAAATTGTTAGCCAATACTTCTGTGTTTTCTCAAAAATGAAAACACTCACTTTAGAGGATATCACATGCCATTACTGATTGGGAGGGAGGGAGAGAGAGAGAGAGAGAGAGAGAGGGGGGGGAGGGAGAGGGAGAGAGGGGGAGAGGGGAGAGGGAGGGAGGGAGAGAGGGAGGGAGAGAGGGGGGGAGAGAGAGAGGGAGGGAGGGAGGAGGAGGGAGAAGAGAGAGAGGGAGGGAGGGAGAGGGAGGAGGGAGGGGGAGGGAGGGGGAGGGAGAGAGGGGAGGGGGGGGGAGAGGGAGGGAGGGAGAGAGAAAAGGGGGAGGGAGGGAGAGGGGGAGGGAGGGGGGAGGGGGGAGGGGGGGGAAAGGGAGGGAGGGAGGGGGAGAGAGGGGGGGAGGGGGAGGGAGGGAGGGAGGGAGGGAGAGAGGGGGGGGAGGGAGAGAGGGGGAGGGAGGGGAGGGGGAGAGAGAGAGGGGGGGAGGGAGAGGGAGGGAGGGAGAGGGGGGGGAGGGAGGGGGGGGAAAGAGGGGAGGGAGAGAGGGAGGGAGAGAGGGGGGGGGAGGAGAGAGAGGGGGGGAGAGAGGGAGGGGGGGAGGGGGGGGGGAGAGAGGGAGGGAGGGAGAGAGAGAGGGGGGGAGGGGGGGAGGAGAGAGGGGGGGAGGGGGGAAGGGAAGGGAGGGAGGGGGGGAGAGAGGGGGGGAGGGGGGGGAAGGGGGAAGAGAGGGAGGGAGGGGGGGAGAGAGAGAGAGAGAGAGGAGGGGGATGGATGGAGGGATGGGTTGGCATAGTCATGGATGTCCCACCCCTTTGTGCCCCGAGCCCCCTGAGATAGGCTGCAGGTACCCTGTGTACAAGTGCTGCAGAAACTGGATATATGGATAAACGGATGGATGGATGAATAGATGGATGAATAAATGGATGGGTGGTGGATGGATAGTCAGTGGTTGGGAACAGCAGTGATTAATGACTGGTAGTTGCTCAAAAGTTGCTAGATTTGTTTCTGTTGTCATTAAATCCATCAACAAAGAAGAAACAAATCACTAGATTGGAGCAGGACGTGGGGCATGGGGGCGACCCCAAACTCACATATTCATGTGGACACATTAATGATGTTCCTAATTCTCTCTTTAAAGTAAAAAAAGGTAAATAATTATAATTCACTAAAATAATCTGAGGCACCTTTTCATTGTGGATTTATTTATTTATTATGGTCCAGACGGGGTAATATCGTGCTAACAATAATGCTAACCCGACACGGTATTGTGTTAAGTTGTTAAGCTAATGCTAGACTCCTGCAGTTGAGCAGGTGCGCGGCGTCAGCCAATCAGAGGACGGGGGTGAGGACCACGTGACCGGCACCGCGGTCGAAACGCAGGCATCGCTCGGGACTCGGGAGAGCGCGCGGCAGTGACACCGGGACGGAGCGCGAGGACACGGAGCGCGAGGACACGGAGCACTCGGGTGATTTATCTGCGCGCGGAGACGGAGAGCAACGCGCTCGAGGTAAGCGGCGACGTCTTTAAACGCTTATTGACGTTCACGAGCACCTTCCGGTTGGCTTGCTGTGTAAGTGTGTGTGAGGTTTTTTTTTCGCTGCGGTAACCGGGACCGTGTCCGTGTCTCTCGGTCACATCATCGCTGTGAAGGCGGTGTTCTTTAACCGGGATGTTCACACAGTTCCACAGCAGTGCATTTCCGTTACCGACAACTAGCTCGCGACCGGGGCTTTTAAAGCGCTCATGAACACCGAGCGGTGGTGTTTTTGTGGAAGTGTTTATTCCCCTCAGAGTCTCCGGTTGGTGTAACCGCAGGATCCCGGAGCCTACTGAATAATTTATTAGGTAACGAGCTGACTTTATAACACAGGACTAGTGGGCTCAACTAGCGCACACACACACACCCACACACACACACACACACACACACACACTTATATATACTTTAGATCATCTATGCATACGGAACGATGTGACCCTGAACACGACTCATTAGCTATAACAGGAAAGGTGCGATTAATGGGAAGTGAAGCAGTTTGAAGCGAAGCTCGTCACCGCAATGTTCATGTTTTTGTGCAGCACTTTTTCCCTTTACAGCGCCGCCCAATAACATACAGCGCTCCACTGCGCATGCGCACCGCTCCGCGGCCGGGGTCTCGCGCGTGCAGGTTTTTAAATTCTCACACACACAAACCGTGCGCGTGCCCCGAAAGGCCGTGCAGTGTCAGCGTCTCGAGCATCACTTACATGTTTATTTTATTTTATTTTATTTTATTTTATTTTACATTCATCTTCTCACTTCTTGGGAATAAAGTAGGTGCATTTTTTTTCTTGGTGTTTAATGACCAGCTCATCGTTAGCGTGTATTGTTGTGTTTCTGTTAGCTTTGTCAGTCAGCGATTACATTTCTGAGGTAATTTTTATTTATATATTTATATAGTGAGTGTCACTTTGTCAGTACGTTTGATTTGTAGCTTTTGGTTTCGTTATCAGTCATATTTTCACAGTGTTTGTGCGTAAAAGTGAAATTTGTTAGCTTTTTCCCCTCACACTGTTAGCCGGTGTTGACCGTTGGGATTTGTTTTAATAGTGAAGGGCTGCTGTGACGTCACGGGGATGATCCTGCAGGTGTCCATGGTTCCACTTCCGCACTTTCTGACTTTGTAAACAATGCTGGTGTTTGTGTGATTGGTCGATTTATTTATTTATTTATTCATTCATTTATTTATTTATTTATTTATTTAGTCCTTTTGCTTTTTATTTGGTTTTATAAGCTGAGCGCTATTGTGTCTCCGTGCTGCACGCGCCTGCTTGTGTTTATATGTCCTGTGTCAATGCGGAAGTGATCCTGTGTCAGGTGTCTCCTCAGTCCGCTTGTGGCTTCGTGTTTTGGTTTCATCTCTCTTTTATTTGAAACCCTGACTTGCTTGGGTGTAGCTGCGGTTGGAAAGATTGTTTTTATCTTCTAGATTTTAGACAAAATAAGTAACAAAACCAATTGCATTCTATTTATGGGACATCAGGTGTCCTGCTTGTTGACGTACTGATTAATGGGTTAATTAATAAGCATGTGCATAACACCTCTGTGTTGATGACCATTTAGTTTAGAAGTTAAATCAGAGGTATGTTCATAAATACAGGACAAATCGATCAGATTTGAGCGTGAGCCTCAGTTTGTTATGCCTCTGTCTCCCCCCATTTTGTTCTCTCTGGCATTTCGGTTCACAAATTTCTATTCTTCTTTTCTGTTTTCTTTCTGTCTCTCTTCCTTTGTCATGAACCTTGTCTTTTTTGCTCTCTCTCTCTCTCTCTCTCTCTCTCTCTCTCTCTCTCTCTCTCCCTCTCTCTGTGTGTTTGAACTGTTTAAGTATTTGTTTGGCATGTGGACTGGAAATAGCCCGTGGGCAGATTGTGTATCCTCAGGTTGAAATGTTGAGGATGTTGCTGTTTGCACTAGACGAATTCCACACACACACACACAGAGAGTGATGTCCACACCAAGACGCTTTCTTTTGCGCTTGTCCTTCTTAGCTTCTGCTTAAGCATATTTAATGTTCTGCGGTCAGTTTGAAAGACAAAAATCAATGACCGTGTCGGCTCAGGCTCAGGTTCAGATCAGATGTCCTGTTTTCCATTATGTTTCTGCAGCAAGGAGAAACAGGTAATGGATCAGCATAGTGTAAACTGCCATGGTCAAAGGTCAGAGGTCACAGGTCATATTCTCCCCAGCTTCTCCACCTGATGTCTCTGTCCAACGCTGTGCGATGGCTGTTTAAGCTCTGAACCCGTCAGGCCGTGTTTCAACAGTCTTATCCCTCTCATCGAAGAGAGACGATAACTGTGCAAAACATCCTTGCCGTTCTGATGCGTCTCCAGGCATGCTCCGGTGCGTCCCGTTTAATTTGATAAGCGTATGAAATTTGTAGTAGTTTAACGATAATGATTTCCAGCATTAACATGTTTTTGTAGCTTCAGTAGTCCAATTACAAATCCAATTTTAACAAGCGCTCCTAAATGCACTCGTACATCGCCTTAATTATTTTTAGTGCTGCTGATGGATGCTGCTACGGAGCAATTTTCTGACATTACACACAAGCGTGCACAGACACAGAGAGAGAGAGAGAAACAGTTAGAGAGGGAGGGAGAGAGCAGGGTGTACAGATAAAGGGTTGTATTTTTGGTGATATGACAGCACAGATTTCTGTCTTTATATTAGCAGAGTGTTTGAAGAGGTCTCTGTCTATCCCTGCTCTCTCTCTCTCTCTCGCTCTCTCTCTCTCTCTCTCTCTCTCTCTCTCTCGCTCTCGCTCTCGCTCTCTCGCTATCTCACGCTCTCTTTTTCTCTCCCCCCCCCGCTGATCAGTTCTATTCCTGGCTCTCTCCTGGAGCTGATGAAGAAAGTGAAGCCAGCAGCAGCAGTAGGTTTTTAGCTTCACTTCCTGCTGCAGAGCTCAGAAGCCTTCGCTGTTCTCTCGCTCTAGGCCGTTTTCACACTCCAGATAGCACTGATTATGATCGTCACACTATTTTATAACGATTGTACATGTGCGGAAATCTGTTTCTCAGACGAAGTGAGAGTTTCGTCTTGTGTCTTTTTTTTTTTTTATTTTTTATTTTTTTTTAACAAATGCTCAGGAAAAGTGTGAAAATCCAGAGCTTGGAAAACGTTCTTTAAATAAATGGTGTTGTCCTGAATAGCACACAAGGGAGAGTGACAATTATTTGAAGTGTCCTACATAAGTGTGTTTGTGAAGATGAGCTATTGCTCATAACCACTGCACATGCCACTTTAGTGTGTGTGTGTGTGTATATATATATGTATGTATGTATGTATGTATGTACACACATATATATATATATATATATATATATATATATATATATATATATATATATATATATATATATATATATATATATATATATACATACATACATACATACATATGACTATAGCCCTATTCAGACAGCATTAAACTGACATGATGTCATTTCCTGTTGTATAGGAGCTAGTCTGCTCTTTTAAATTTGTTTCTCTGTCTTCTCAGAAAATGATTCTCTGAATTCACACAAATGTGATGCTCTGTGCAGGTATCTCCTTACGCTGGAATAAAAGCAGTTTGTCTGCTTGTTGTTTTTAGTCTCATGGCGTGTATATCGGCGATCTTCCATTTAGATAATCGGCAAATGAAAAGTGGATGCTTCACAGTTTCAGATTTGTTGTTAGATCTTCTGAAATAAGTCTTCTACCTGCTCCACCGCTGCTGAGACCGATTGGATGGCATGTTGTGAGCGTGATCACATGACCGTGTGGTGCAAACACCTTCTTCTTCATCTAAGTATTTAGAAAAAGCAACCTGCTAGAATCTCTCTTCTCTTTATTGTGGTTCAAATGTTAGTTTCATCAGAGAAAGATGTATTACAGATGTCCTGATGATAAACTCATCCAATCTGAATAGAGCAGATGCCACACTATGTTGGCAAAAGTTTTGGGACGTCTGCCTTTACATACACATGAATGTAATATGGAGTTGTCCCGCCCTTTGCAGCTATAACAGCTTCAACTCTTCTGAGAAGGCTTTCCACAAGGTTTAGGAGTGTGTTTATGGGAATTTTTGACCGTTCCTCTAGAAACGCATTTGTGAGGTCAGGCACTGATGTTGGACGAGAAGTCCTGGCTCGCAGTCTCCGCTCTAATTCATCCCAAAGGTGTTCTATGGGGTTGAGGTCAGGACTCTGTGCAGGCCAGTCAAGTTCCTCCACACCAAACTCACTCATCCATGTCTTTATGGAGCTTGCTTTGTGTACTGGTGTGCAGTCATGTTGGAACAGGAAGGGGTCATCGCCAAACTGTTTCCACAAAGTTGGGAGCATGAAATTGTCCAAAATGTCTTGGTATGCTGAAGCATTAAGAGTTCCTTTCACTGGAACTAAGGGGCCGAGTCCAACCCCTGAAAAACAACACCTGAACTCAATGACCTGGAGGGGTTTCCAAAACTTTTGGCAATATAGTGTATTTACTATAAACTCTCCTTGCTCTTTGGCCTCGAATGGTGTGAGTGGAGACTGAGTGATATTTGGTGCTAGGTAGGAGAGTGGGTGGAAAAAAAAATCTGAACAAGTGGTCTAGCCAGCCTGTATGCACTCATAAAGACGCAGTGTTACAGATGTATTCTGAATAAAACGCGCACACAGACGGTACGGTGACTGAGTAACCGCGCCAGGCTAAATATAAAGAGCCCAGTCAAGTAGCTAAGAGGAATCGAAAACCGTCTGGTCGTGTTTGTATTGGATCCATTCACACCGACGACAAGGGCATCTTTGTTCTTGGAAAAGGAAGCGACCTCCTGCAGACCCCTCTGTGCCAAACAGCTCCGCCACCTCGCTGGAGAGCCGAGAGCCAGGGTTCAAGTGCTCTCTCGGATACTCTGAAGCTCCACACCAGCCTGGGCTTGAGGTAAAAGAGTTGCGCGTCTCTCACAGCGCAACGGAAAGTGTGCAGTTCTGTTCTATATCGGCGCTATATGTATGTATGTATGTATGTATGTATGTATGTATGTATGTATGTGTGTGTGTGTGTGTGTGTGTGTGTGTGTGTGTGTGTGTGTGTGTGTGTGTGTGTGTGTGTGTGTGTGTGTGTGTGTGTGTAAAGCAGCCTGACAGCAAAACAGCAGCGAAAACACATCCAGAGATGAGAAACTGGATCTAGAGCAGGCACAGGGCACAAATGACCTTGTAAGGTATCTGAGACTCCAGACACAGGGACATAGCAGATCCCCATGTGCGTTCACACACACACACAGAAACAGCAGCATGTCTAAACATCAGTAATAACAAATTGTCTCCCCAGTGCATGGATGAAAGAGAAGTAATCACACGCACAGAGAACATGGTGTACTCACACACTCGGCTGGGAGATAGAATTATTAGACATTGCTTTTTTCCCCTCCTTTATTTATTTTTTCTAGTGTCTGTGGTGTGTGAAAATATTTCCCCCCCACTCAAATAGTTTTAGATTAGATAGCACTAGGAAAATGTGTAAACTGAGTATCTAGTTCAGTGATGAGGCATATTTTCACTGCCTGAGATGTACATTTGCATGTGATTTGCATACCTCACTGTGTTTAGGCCAGTGAATGCGACGCATCATTCAAAAACCACAGAAATTAAATCGAGCACAGAACTTCCTTCTAGCTCTGTCTGCTCGTCTGACACAACACTTTACACTTTTAACCCTGTGTGACTCAGTGTTGAGAAAATGACCGGGCAAAAACTGGGTTGTTGCTGAACAGCAGTGACGGAGGGGGCATTAGATGTTAAAGTTTATTCAGTCTGTTAGGTGGCACTGAAATGTCTTAGAAAAGCATATTGCATTACTTATTGTGATTTTTGCTGATTCGATATGCAGGTATGGCACTAACTTGATGCATTTTAACACAGTGGTTTGACTAGCAACGAGTCCATCACACAGACCAGTGTGACTTCTTAACAGTTGCTCTTTCACCTGTGCAGCATCATGCATGACTTCTTCCACGCGGTTCAATTCTGTTGTCGGGTCCGTCTTTCACTTCATCAGCGGTTATGGTGGAAACCACATACCATCAGCTCTTTTTAATTTTACACAGATATACACAGCTCCTTATTTAGAGAACTCTGGCGCAGACAAAGAGACTCGTGCGATAAATCTCATCAGGAGTTTATAAAAGGCATCTGAAAAACAGAGTTGATTTGTAGCTATGGGAAGTGCGCTTTAAAAAGAATCAGGGATTGGGTTTCGAGAGTGATAATTGCTTTTCAAGCCTGAAGCTGCAGCAGTAACTCCCACTGACTGCTCCTGCCTTCCTTCACTTTCTCTCCCTCCCTCCCTCCCTCCCATCCATCTTTACGTACAGTTAATGAAACGACCTTAATGGACACGTGCTTTCCGTAGATTCTCGGGGTGTAATGATCGTCCGATTCGGATTAACGCACCGATTTAAAAGGCAGAGATCGAAACGAACCATTAATAATTCACATTTTTAAACTGATGTATAAATAATTTAATAGCCTAAGAAGCTGATTCGCTCGTGGTACTTTTAAAATTCTCTCTACACCATTATCAGTCACAAATTAATGATAGCCCAGAGTCAGAACAACATTGAGAACTTCTCTGAATACCGATATCGATTTTGACCATGTCAATGAATCTGCTACAATCCAATTTAGTCCAATTTAATCTTCTGTCTGATATCATAGCAGATATACCAGTGTCACCAAAAATCTAATCTTTGCCTAATAATAAAAAGAAATTATACAGTCAAATAATGAATCATTATCTTCAGAAATGAAATCAGATTTTGGGTTATCATTAAATATCAAATTATTGCCCACTGAATCATATCATAGCAGATTTAGTGACATCACACATCTAATCCTATCCTGTATTTTTGTTCTCTACCAGACTCTCTTTTAATTTGACACTTTTTTTTTTTTTTGTTGTAAAAAGATGTAATTCCTGCATAAATCCTAAAATACATCTCATCTTTTCCAAAGCTTTGTTGATATTCCAACATCCATCTACAGCAGCAGCTTGCTAGCTGAGGCAGATTTCTGGTTTTACTTGCTCCTGCTTTAGTTCGTGAGCTATTTGCCTTTAGTAACGCCTGCTGGAGCTTCCTCATTTCCAGCGCATTGATTACATATGGCATATATCAATCAGTAAAGGATAAAGGAGCACCACATTCCCAAATTCTTGACCCATCTATTAGGATGACCTGCTTTGCGTAACGATACCTCCTTCCTGCTAGCTTATCTTAATTTTTTTCTTATCAGTGTAAGGATATTAGTTTCCTTTCTCCTTTAATGCTGAGGGAGTCATCCGGCTTCCACCCAAGCAGTAATCCTTCTAGCAGTTGAAACTTTTCGTTGTTCAGTTGCTCTGCCGGCTGTGAAGTGTTGTCTGGATGCTAATTCTCATCCTCGGCGTACTGTACCCACACAAGCTCTCATCCAGGTGGCCTGAACGTTCTCCAGGGGCTCCTCGGGGCTGCAGAGGTAGATTTGTTTATGCAAAATCAAGAACAGGCTGAAAACCTGCGCTTACATGGAAAGCCCGTCCTCTGCTTGCACACAGTCTGCCTAAAAATACCACACACACACACACACACACACTCACTCACACTCTGTGTGAATGGGATCTGACTTTATTCTTCAGGTATTGTTGGAATTTCTGTAAGACAGACTTGCATTAAAATGTTCAATCTAAAATGTAAAAAATTAAAACTATTTAACTTGACAGATTAAATGTTTATACATTAACATCATTTTTAATAATAATTTTTACATTTAATAATTTTTTTAGTAATATTGGCTGTCCGATTAAAGTTGCCATAGGCAATATTTGTAATTTCTTGCCAATACTAATAATGTGGAAAATGATCAAACATAATAGTTTTTCTCCCAGAACAATTGCATTATATAGACTTCTCACCTGGAACGATTGGCCTCTTGTCAATCATCGCCACACCCCGAAAACCATGACACACCTTCATAGCAAGGCATTATGAGGAAAATTTGCATGCTTGGAGTTGTAACTCGAGTTTCTATCAGCTGAACATCTGATCGTGTGTAAACAGTCCTCACAGCCATTAGTTGGGCCATATAAGATTGGGGGTGGAGCTTTAGAAAAAAATAAATGCAAATCTTATTCAGCTCTGCGATTTTATCTGTAACTTTTTTTTTTTTCTGCACCTTTAAAGCTTTTGACAAGATCAGGTGTCCTGCTCAGGCTTGTTAATATGACCTCTGTGTGTGTGTGTGTGTGTGTGTGTGTGTGTGTGTGTTGGTTTCCTAAGACTTCACCTGTATCATGTTGCGTTCATGTTGAAAAGTGTCTATAATTGCTGATATAGATATTCAATTAAAGTGTGTGAGACCAAGCACATCCCTATCAGATGGGGTGTATAATTTAATAAAGGAGGTTTCCCACACTGCACTGCAATGCGCTGTGCCATCACCTGGGCGCAGAGAGAGGGAGATGTAGAGAACAAGAGCGAGAGAGAAATAAAGGGATGGAAGAAGAGGAGTAGCCACTTTGCTTTGTTCTGTTTCTGCTGCTTGTCACTTCGTTACCCTGCAGGGAATTAACTAATTACAGCAGGTCTCCTTCGTTCCTATTATGAATAATGAAAGAAGGATGCGTGGGGTTTTGGCCTGTAAACATTGGGAAATATTGATGATGAGAGAGGTTTAACGTCTTCATCCTGTGCATTGTGGATTCCTCCATCGTTTGCTGCTAAAACAATAAAATGAAGGAAATTAAGAACAAGAGCTTGGGCTGTTCTTGAGGACATTTTTAGATCTTTGGTGTGTGTGTGTGTGTGTGTGGTTTTTTTTTTTTTTTTTTTTTTGTAGGTTTCAGACCTCAATTTCATCATCCAGCTTTCCCAGTGAAGTGCATCAACAAATCATTATGGCAGATATGATTTACTGCTTATTATCTTCTGGAGGAAAAAAACCCATCTCTATGACATTTTAACTCCGCTTGTTAAATCGGCTGTGAACTCACGTGTCTGGAGAAGCCGTGGCAGACGCTCGATAATTAAACCCGTGTGCTGGAATTGCTTTGTGCCCTCAGAGAGGTTTCAGGGTCATGTGACTTTGTCATCTTTAGCCCTATTTAGAGGATATTAAGCTGGCTTTAAGCTGTGAATGTGTATGACGTAGGATTACGTGAAACTCACGGGATGGCTATAGATACGGTGAAAGAGAGGGAGAAAAGTGTGAGAGTTTCTTTGATAACGTTACGGAAGGATGAAAAGAAATGCAGCATGAAATGTCATGTAAGCTTTTTACCATCATGACAACGTGAAACTTTCCAGTGGAAGAGACAATGTCAAAAGTACATGAGGGCTAGTCACCTGATGGCTCTGATATACTGAATTCAGTTGTAGTGGAACATCTGTAGTTGTAACAGGATTCTGTTAACACGAGGTCTTCTCCGTGTGTGGTGACTGGAAGCATTGCTGCACGTCAGCTCTCTGTCTTGTGCTCTGTTTTCCCTGATAAAACGTCGCTTCTACATTTTTTCAGCCCTCTTATTCTCTGAGTATGTGTTGCATTGCTCATGATTTGTCTGCTTCTCATCGTCAGTGCTGGGAACCGTTCACATTTCTATCGGTAATTCGGTACCAGTACCCAACGGTACCTTTTTTGGTACTTTACACTCTGTAATAACACAAACATTTATTTCAGTAAAAAAAAATAAGTCCAAACCTCTCAATGTCAACATTTTGTTATTTATTTAAAAATGTTTACACACTTGACAAAATAACTCCTCTCTACCTCCCAAAATCATCCGTACAACTACAACATTCATACTAAGGTTTTGGACATCTTGCATAACGTTAATGTTTTTGTTTAATAGTACGGTATGGAATTTCGATCCATTAACTATAAGTGTTAACTGACGCTAGAAAAATGCTATGTTAACGTTAATGGCAACCGTCACCGTGAAAATGTCATTAATACTTAATACTTACTTAACCAAACACTTAATGTTTTGTCGTCCTTGTCCAGGAGTTTGACTTCAGCAGGTGTGTTAGCTGCAGCTACTTTTGCTATTTTGCTGTAGGAGGTCAGATCGCTAAATACAGTCCACTCATGACCTTTTAATCTATTTTTTTTTTTTTTTTAAATGCAGCCAAACTTGCAGAGCGAACAGAGCGAAAGTTTTCATTTAGATATTGTTGTTTGAACTAGTTGCAGGGGTGACGTCGCGTCACACGGTGACACTATCTCTTTCTTTCTCGAACGTACTCTCACATGACACCCAGATGCGTGCTTGGGTACAGAAATTTGGGGCCTGATTGATTTAATGTGAATCGGTACTGTGTAGAACTGACGTAATTTGGTTGGTACCCTTAAAAGTACCGAGTTTGGTACCCAACCCTAGTAGTGACAGAAAAAAGGCTAACTGTAGAGCTTCTCACACTCTGCTTAAGGGTGATCAAGATAAGAATCCTGTGAAAGATAATACCTGCTCAGGTGCAGAATGGAAGACCTGTCCTTTTTTACTCACTGAGTTGGTATTTAAAGCAGTCGCATGCTGGATTTATCCTTAAAGGATTGTTGACATGCAAATTGTAAATGAGAAGAAGGTTGCAGCAGGGTTTAGGAATGTCGTCAGATTATTAAGAGCCAGGATATAGTGTTAACCCCGAGGTGAAGTAGGAGCAGTGTGAAACCTCAAGCTTCACAACTTAGGATTCCCTTTACCTGGAGTTTACAGTGTTGGCTGTTGTGCCACCTGTCGTATTGGTCACATGAGAGAAGCTGTGGCTCAGTGAGCAGGACTTTGGACACCACAAAGAGTTCTGCCAAACCTTCAAACCTGAAACTAGATGTCTTTCTGATTTTTACAAGGGTCTTGTTTTGGAAAGTTTTTTTTTTCTCATGCTAATCTTGGTTGTTTAGTTGTTTTTGACAACATGTACTGAGCTTTTTAAACCAGTAGCTCAGATCTCTGCTTGAGGAAGAAGGACATGAATAAAAGGAAAATTTCTGGCACAGTAAGGTGGGTGGAGTTGCTGTCCTACACCGTCCTCTGTGCTGTCATTGTGGTGTCCTCTGCCTCCATCACACAGAACATAACAGATGGGTTAAAACGGGGAGGGTCGGAGGTCTCACACTCATACACTAATCCCCAGAGAGAAAGATGGAGAGGGAGGGAGGGATAGAGGACAAAAGGAGAGGAGGATGTTAAGGAAAACGGGGTTAAGAGAGATCTTGGAAATAGAATGAGATGATGGAGAGGTTATAGTGGTGTGTGTGTGTGTGTGTGTGTGTGTGTGTGTGTGTGTGTGTGTGTGTGAGAGAGAGAGATGTAGCTCTAGATGCTTCTGGTGTAATCCCTGAATCCACATCTTTATTAACACGCTAGACCAAACACACACTCTGTCTAATAAAAACGTGCATCTTCTGTTCTCTCCACCTCATGTCTCCACCTCACGTCTTTTTGAACATGCACAAAGTGTAGAGCTCCGGTCAAGAACAAGCACCAGAGCAAAAGCGAACTTCAGCCCAACAACCTGAATATTATACATTCATTATTCACCTTTATAACATCTTTACAGAAGCGCTTTCTCACAGTCACAGAGATTGTGTGGAGATGGAGATCCATAAGGAGATGGATAGAGACCAGAAAGATGGATACAGAGGGAGAAACCTACTGTGAGAGAGGAACAGAATAAATAAAGAGATGCAGACGGAGCGAGATCGAGAGAGGGAACCGGAGAATGAGAGGATAGACAGAGAGGGAGAGGGGCAAGACAGAAAGATGGAGATAGACATAGTTGGGGAAATGGAGGGAGAGAAACAGCACAGATGCAGAATCTGAAAGATGGGGAGAGACAGATTTGAAGGGGGGGCAGGGGGGGAGAGGATGGATGGATAGATGGATGGATGGAGACAGACAGGGAGAGAGAGATGTGGTGCAGTTGCACGTGTGTGTGTGTGTGTGTGTAAGAAAAGCTTTTTGCAAACTTCCTTAGGTTGTGATGCTTACTGTGGTGTTCTGAATGCAGAATCTCAGCAGCCAATCAGAGTGAAGCATTCTTTACACCATGTGATCACAATGCTGTTAGATGTGTATTCCACAGCAGAGGATTGCAGTGAGTTCTGCAGGGGTGTGTGTGTGTGTGTGTGTGTGTGTGTGTGTGTGTGTGTGTGTGTGTGTGTCCTGCAATTCAGATTATATGATGATATGATTGAGTCACTTTCATGTGACTCAGACTGTCTCAGATTAGACCACTAATCAAGCCCCAGTTAAAAGGAGGCGTGTCTGATTAAAGCTGTGGAGAATGTGTAGATAAGTAGATATGAACTTAATTGTCATATATCACTGTCACTATTATTTTATAATTATTTTAGTTTAGGTTTTTTTCCTCCTCCTGCTTCTGTTCCTGCTGTTCGACTTGTATGTGATTTATTATTTATTAGCATGTCAAGCTGCTTTATTTGCGTGGGCATGTGAAGCTTGCGGAAGATGATAAATCAGTGTTGTGTGTTTAGAAGCGAGCTGAGCACCTGTCCACTTCGTCCGGACCACATTCCCATCTTCCCTGCTCAAGTGTCTGCAAAACGCTGACTCTCACCTCACCCACTAAAGTCTCGGTCCTGTGACACTGCTGCATTTTGGCTTGATTTAAAGACACACACACACCAACCCATACCGTGAAGTGTATCCGGGCTTTCCACTGTCTTCCGTGTCCCCAGGGCAGGGCGTCACTAAGCTCTCCTGGCACGCCTTGTAATTGGAAATCTCCACCATGTTGTGAGGAAGCATATTCCCCCCCCCCCCCCCTTTTTTTTTTTTTTTTTTTTTTTTTTTTTTTTATAAAAATCTACAGGGATTTTTACACACACACACACACACACACATCATCAGTCAAGAGTGTTCTCCTGCTTCTGGCACCTGTTCTGTACTCCAGTGTCCCTTTTCACCTTGGCCCAAAACCGTGTGTGCTGTCAGAACAGGTTTCACAGTTTGAGTAGTTCTTAAGTATTTATATTTGTTATTTAGAGGCAAACATGGCCCACATTTCCCCTCTGCAGTTGATTTGTATTTTCTCTGCAGTGTATTAATTGCAAATATAATATCCTAATGTTCCGTCTGTTTTGCATTCATGTTCTAAAATCCAGATGCTCTTAGTTTTAACCCATAAATGATTTCTCCCATTGTTTGCCTACAATTAGGAGGAGCGTTGTGCCGCTGATGCGCAAACGTCTGAAATCTCCCACGTGAGCGTGTCTGTGAGATGATTATGATGAGGAGTTATCTGCTGGATGGATTGCAGCAATCCTTCCTGATTAACTATGGGTGTTGGGGATTAGCATGTGCCGTTAGCGTTTGCTGCAGTAAATCACTTTGCTATGTAGCTGTGAACGTGGAGAATGTGACGGGCATTGATACTCGTCCAGGTTCTGAGCGTAGTTACGTCATGCTACCGGATAACTTGTTAGATGTTACTATTTCTGCTCTCCTCTCTCTCTCTCTCTCTCTCTCTCTCTCTCTCTCTCTCTCTCTCTCTCTCTCTCTCTCTCTCTCTCTCTGCATTTCCTATTTAAAGAACAAGGCCAAAGCCTTGAACTGCGCTTCACCTTCTAGACCAGTAAACAAACTGACACGCAATGCAGGAGCTCCATTAGACCCTCAGCTGTCCTAGGAACGTACCAATCCCATTCCACAGCGTGTACGCACCGTTAATTCATTAACACAGGTAAAGAAAAAGCTCCAGTGGGCGGTTTAGTTCTGTAAATAAGTGTCTTTTATAAAAATACATACAATTTAAGTTGTTTTAATTTGTCAAATATACATTACTTCTTCTTCTTCTTCTTCTTTGGGCTTTTCCCTTCAGGGGTCTCCACAGCGAATCATCTCTCTCCACCTATCCCTATCTTCTGCATCCTCAACACTTGCACCCACTAGCTTCATATCCTCATTAATTCTATCCATATACCTCCTCTTTGGCCTTCCTCTTTGCCTCCTGCCTGGCAGCTCCATGTCCAACATTCTCCTACCTATATACTCACTCTCCCTCCTCTGAACATGTCCAAACCATCTTAATCTGGCCTCCCTAACTTTGTCCCCCAAACATCCAACATGAGCTGTCCCTCTGATGTACTCGTTCCTAATCCTGTCCAATCTTGTCACTCTAAAGAGAACCTCAACATTTTCAGCTCTGCTACCTCTAGCTCTGACTCCTGTCTCTTCCTCAGTGACACTGTCTCTAAACCATACAGCATGGCCGGTCTCACCACTGTCCTGTACACCTTCCCCTTGATTCTCGCTGATATTTTCCTATCACACAGAACTCCCCACACCTTTCTCCACCCATTCCAATGTCATCTGCAAACATCATTGTCCAAGGAGACTCCTGTCTGACCTCCTCTGACAACTGGTCCATCACTATAGCAAACAGGAAGGGGCTCAGAGCCGATCCCTGATGCAGTCCCACCTCCACTTTGAGCTCCTCTGTCTGACCTACAGCACACCTCACCACTGTCCTGCACCACTCTGACATACTTCTCTGCTACTCCTGACTTCCTCATACAGTACCACAGCTCTTCTCTTGGCACCCTGTCATACGCTTTCTCCAAGTCTACAAACACACAGTGCAACTCCCTCTGACCATCCCTATACTTCTCCATCAAAATTCTCAGAGCAAAAATTGCATCTGTTGTGCTCTTTCTAGGCATGAAGCCATACTGCTGCTCACAAATTTCCACTACCTTCCTTAACCTAGCTTCCACTACTCTTTCCCATAGCTTCATTGTATGGCTCATCAACTTTATCCCCCTATAGTTACTGCAACTCTGCACGTCACCCTTATTCTTAAAGATCGGCACTAACACACTTCTTCTCCATTCCTCAGGCATCCTCTCACTCTCTAAAACCCTGTTGAGCAAACTAGTTAAAAATTCCACTGCTGCCTCTCCCAGACACTTCCAGACCTCCACCGGGATGTCGTCAGGACCAACTGCCTTTCCACTTTTCATCCTCTTCAAAGCCTTCCTGACTTCATCCTTTCTAATCTTATCTACTTTCTGTTCCACAGAGTTCACCCCTTCTACTCTTTTTTCCCTCTCATTTTCCTCATTCATCAGCTCCTCAAAGTACTCCTTCCATCTCCTCTGTACACTCTCCTCACTTGTGAGCACCCTTCCATCTCTATCCTTAATAACTCTTAACTTGCTGCACATCCTTCCCATCTCGATCCCTCTGCCTAGCTAACCTGTACAAGTCCTTCTCTCCTTCTCTAGTGTCTAACCTAGTGTACAACTCGTCATATGCCTTCTGCTTGGCCTTAGACACCTCCCTCTTCACTCTGCGCTGTAACTCCTTGTATTCCTGTCTATTCTCTTCAGTCCTGTCCATGTCCCACTTCTTCTTGGCTAATCTCTTCGTCTGGACACTATCCTGAACTTCCTCATTCCACCACCAAGTCTCCTTATCGTCTTTCCTCCTTACAGATGACACACCCAGCACCTTTCTCCCTGATCACTTCTGCTGTAGTTTCCCAGTCATCTGGCAGCACTACCTGACCACCCAGAGCCTGCCTCAACTTCTGTCTAAATTCCTCACAACATTCCTCCTTTTTCAGCTTCCACCACTTGGTTTTCTTCTCTATCTCTATCTTTGACCTCTTCTTCTTACAGACCGTGAAAGTCATCCTACACACCACCATCCTATGCTGTCTGGCTACACTCTCTCCCACTACCACTTTACAGTCACTAATCTCTTTCAGATTGCCTCTTCTACATAGGATGTAGTCTACCTGTGTTCTCCTACCTCCACTCTATGCTCCTCCCTCTTCTGAATATAAGTGTTAACCACACCCATGTCCATCCTCTTAGCAAAGTTCCCTACCATCTGTCCTTCAAGGTTCCTTTCCTTAACTCCAAACTTGCCCATCACCTCCTCATCACCTGTGTTCCCCTCACCAACATGTCCATTAAAATCCGCTCCTATCACCACTCTCTCACCCGTAGCCCAATTTCCACCGGCGCCCTGTAGGTCAACGGTGCCGATGGCGGTCGTTGCTAACCCGGGCCTCGACCGATCCGGTATGAAGTTTGTACTGACGATTCGCATGGTTAAATTTGGCAATGTTTTATGCCGGATGCCCTTCCTGACGCAACCCTCTCTATTTATCTGGGCTTGGGACCGGCACAGAAGTCACTGGACTGTGACCCCCATGGCTAGATTCAAATATACATTACTGCACAGTGAAATTCTTTCTTCACATATCTCATCCTTGGGGGTTGGGTTCAAAGCACAGGGTCAGCCATGGTGCAGTGCTGCTGGAGCAGGGAGGGTTGGGGGCCTTGCTCAAGGGCCCAACAGTGGCAACTTGGCCGTGCTCTGGCGTTTAAACCCCGATCTTCCGGTCAACGACCCAGAGCCTTAACCACTTGAGCTACCACCACCCCACAGGATAAAAACAATTTAACCATGTAATTAACAATGATTTAGTGCACTCTGACATAACTGATGACTTGTACCTTCTATAAAAATGAGGCTAGGAATCATGGTGTCCACTGTGAAGAAAAATACAGCTTAGAAGGATGTTACAGGAATCACTGGGGAATTGTTACACACGTGTGTGTGTGTGTTGTGTAATTTTCACATGATATTGTAAAAAGGTTAAAGCTGCTAGTTTGTACAGTTCTTATTCACTCCGATGATAATAATAGAGTTGGGGGGGTATCCTCCAGTGGAAATCAGCTGCACTCTGCTCTGTCGCTGCAGTGAAACGACTGGATGCCTCCCACTAGCTCTCGGGGGAACCGGCCGACCCACTTTGCCTTCGGCTGAAGTTATTTTTGCATTTTAGCACAACAAAGAGAACGTGAGTGCATACAAGCTGGTCTGACACTTCAGGGGTGTGGCTCTGAGAATGGGGCGTGGCTCTTAACTGGCACGAGCAGAGATACTGAGTGTGACTTGTCACTGTAGATGTACCTATCCTATCTCCTTTAACAACTCTCTCTCTTTCAAACACACCTGTGTGTGTGTGTGTGTGTGTGTGTGTGTGTGTGTGTGTGTGTGTGTGTGTGTGTACAGCAGTGTTTGTAAAGGCTGCTGCAGTCTCCTGAGACACGGATGAGCCAGACTGCAGCAGCTGACCTGCTTACACTCGCCACTTTCACCACCGCATTAAACACTCCGTATCCTCCTTATAGGTTGTGCCGCATGCTGAGTTGAATTTGTTTATTTATTTTCACAGCATCTAAGGCACTAAATTGTCTTGATCACCACGATCATTTCTATTATACAGTATTTCGGTCATTTTTATGTTTGTAAGGAATAACACACTTCTGACCTTGCAGTTATATTGAAGTAATCCACACCAAGGGGGTGTGACGTGGCAAAACACACAGCCCAAGTGCTGCTAACCTCCTGAAGTGAATTATTCTCGTCTAACAGCATGCTCTGGAGTGTGTTATTCCTACAGCTATTAGAACGTTTTAACAGTTTATAGTTAGATTTGATGTTGTAGCGTGTTGGAGAGTTCCTGTTTCTCTCTCTCTCTCTCTCTCGTTATAATTTTATAGCTATTTATTTATTTAATTATATAATGGACAAATCTATTTATTATTATTATTATTATTATTATTATTATTATTATTATTTCTTATATATTTCTAATATAATTTATTTTTTATTTTTTTTCCTATTTTATTTTATTTGTATTTATTTATTTTTGGGCATAAATGTAGTATTGCCAGTTTGTACACAAAATTATGCGTTCCAGAATCGTCATTTTGTGTTTTTAAGCTTATGATGCCTAATGTCCCTCATATATACATGCACGCACACACACGCGCGCACACACTCTGCTTTGTTCACAATGGTTATAAATATTTATTGCTGTTCCTTTTGATGGACAGAATAGACAGAGGTGGAACAGTAACTAACACACAGCCCGAGTGGTTTTGTAGGTGTGTAATCTTTAGCTGTGGCTTCATAACCCTCTCCTCAGGCCACACCGACTCATTATAACATCCTAAGTAGAAAGCAATGAATGTCACATGCTCTTGGCTGTGTGTGTGTGTGTGTGTGTGTGTGTGTTTGACACATATATTCCAGTAGTTGATTAGACACACCTCTTCATTTTGTGCGGCAGGTCTCCTGGGACCATCCAGTGACCTCACTCACTCACTCATGCGTGTGCACACACACACACACACACACACACACAACACTGCTTTTCAGTGTTGTTTCCAATCTCACTGTTCCCTTAAGACCCGTTTCCATGGCGACCGCAGGAGCGCAAGTGAGGGGGAACGGGCCGTGGCCCAGATTGAGGTGCGAATGATGGTTTGAGAAAAAGAGGCCACTCGTACTTCTCCCTTTCAACCACTTTCTGGCTGTGAGAAGGTTCTGAGTGTCTCTGAACAGGTGAATACTGAGATTTTTTTTCTCTTTATTTTCACAAAACATTTTATTTATTTACCTCATTTTCGACGCATAGATTGGATCTCAAAATGTTTTTCAGCTAGCGTGTACATTCTCTAAAATATCTATATTATCCGTCCTTGACAAATCCAGCACTGAGGAAAGAGCATCTTTCAGGAACTCAGTTTTTTCTTGTGATATTGTCTTGCTGTTCTGTGTAAGTAGCCAGGAGCTAATCTGTACAGGAGAACACGCTGCTGTTCATTGTAATTGTACCTGTGCAGCGTGGTGAGCTTTTGGGTTTCAGGCTTCAGGTACATAATACTGATATAACAGGAAATACTGATATGCAAATTAGGTAAATGGCAGCTGGGTGGAGAAACCTGTTCATGTGTGGTCTGTTCTAGAAGCGTAGAATGAAGTAAGAAGTAAGACCCCAGGATCCAGGAGTCTTCAGGGCAGAGATGTGGGGCACATCCACCTAGGGGCTTGGAAATAAATATATACACCAATCTGGTGGGATATATTAGGCAGAAAGTGAACATTTTGTCCTCAAAGTTGATGTGTTAGAAGCAGGAAAAATGGACAAGAGTTTGATGAAGGGCCAAATTGTGATGGCTAGACCACTGGATCAGAGCATCTCCAAAACTGCTGCTCTTGTGGGGTGTTCCCGGTCTGCAGTGATCAGTATCTATCAAAAGTGGTCCAAGGAAGGAACAGTGATGAACCGGTGACGGGGTCATGGGCGGCCGAGGCTCATTGATGCACGTGGGGAGCGAAGGCTGGCCCGTGTGGTCCGATCCAACAGACGAGCTACTCAGTTACTCAAATTGCTAAAGAAGTTAATGCTGGTTCTGATGCTGAACGGTGTCAGAATACACAGTGCATGACGGGTCAGGGCTGTTTCGGAAGCAAATAGGGACCAACACAATATTAGGCCATAATGTTATGCCTGATCGGTGTATAATAATGTTTCAGACCTATTTAACCTTAACATAACTTGCATCGTTATTGAATGAGTATATAACATTAATTTACTACATTTTTTTTTTAAACCACAGGAACATTCTGACCGAAGATGGTCAGTTTCTGTCAGTCAAGGTTTAGTGTAGGGCTGAAACGATTCCTCGAGTTACATTCGAGTAATTCGAATACAAAAAATCATCGAGGCAAATTAGTTGCCTCGAAGCTTCGTTTAGGCCATTTACTGTAACTACACACAGAGCGGTTTCCCCACGGACCATTATTACTGACGCACAACCCGCTAAACTCAGGGAGAAAAGATTCAGGCCAAAATTTTTCAACGTTTGGGATCATTTCAAACTAAACAGAAATAAAACTCTGTACAGTGTGATTACTGTAAGATTAAACTGGTTTACCACAACAGCACAAGTTCAATACTTCAATATCTCATTCCAAAACACAGTCCACGGAGTCCACACAAGCTAACGTTAGCGTTCGCACTTTGCTAAAATCATGTGATTTGCTAGTTGAAATTAAATCCCGTAAAAGTATATGTTGATTGTGGCTACATGTAGTGACTATTTAAGACCCTAAATCAATATGGTGGCTAGTTATGATGTCCCTAATGTCCCTAATTTAGCTAAGTTTTGTGAAAGCCTAAGCGTCATTCATGTTCACTCTCTCTCTGTCACTCTCACTCACACACACACACCAGTATGTAGAGAGACATTTAAGAAGGTTTATTTTCCAAATAACTAATTTCATGTTACTTTGTGTATGGACTCTTGTTTTTGTTCCACTAATTTTTGCCTCTTACAAAAGCCACAAAGTCTTCCAGGAAGACAGTAAAGGCTCATGTCATGCTTAAGCTGTAATTAAACTGAAACTTGAAAGTTAAGTTGCACAACATAAATGCAATGTTTAGTTGTTATTATTATTATTATTATTATTATTATTATTTTGTTTTAGATTGTACAATGTTTGTTTTTTTTCAGTAGTTGTTTTTTTATTTACATATTTATTTGCATTTTGAATGCAATATGTCAATTAAATGCACTAAATGGGATCAGATTTATTTTAATTTTTCTAAATAGGAAACAACTTATTCGTTCATTTTAAGAGACCTTTATTTTCTTTTGCATATTTAGTATTCCTCTTTAATAAAGAAAAAGTACTACTTATTTGATTACTCGATTAATTGATTGAATAATCGGTAAAATATTCGATTACTAAAATAAACTGCAGCCCTAGTTTAGTGTGTTGAGTAGGTAATACACATTAAACAGGCCGATAGTTTTATGGATAATATTGAGGGCAGATTTGCTTTGAGCAGGTAATTGGTATCATTTGTTTTTTAAATACTGTGCTTTAGTTTTATGGAATTCTACTTTCCAGGTAATAACAGGCAGTAATTTCACGAGGTTTTTTTTTTTTTTTGAGAAGGTGGGGCTCATGGAGAGGAAAAAGGTTCAAACATGTCTGTTTCAGGACGTCAAGTCTGAGTCAAGCTCGTCTCTAAATGAAATCGAGATTGAAAAGAGGACAGAATTACTTTTTGTTGTTGAAAAGAATGGGTATATTAATTTTACAAACTTAAAAAATACCAGCAATTCTGAAACAAGTCCAAATCGATACAGAAAGCATCCCGAGGGCGGACTCTAGTCTTCCTCCGGCCCTGTTTTTATTATTCCTCCAGCACTTCTGCCAAACTGACCCACTTTAATCCACAAAACTTTCTCGGCTATAGATAGATTTTCTTCTGACCGGTAATGCCAGCGGAAAAAGCAGGAGTGTCTAAGGTAAGTATTTAGGTTTAAAGTAACACAAATTGGTAGAGAAAGGCAGGCCGGTCCCGGTCCCCCAGCCTTGGATTGGCGAGGCAGCAGGTGGGGTCGGAGTTTTACGGCGATCTGGAGGTCGTGTCTGTGAGAGATTAACAGAAGGCTCTTTGTGAGAAAGCGGCTGGAAGCTTCTCTCTTCCTGACTTGCTGTGACTGGTTCATCGTCGTAGTGTTTAGCTCGATTCATGAGGAGCTGAAGAGAAGTTAAGCTTTTGTTTAGTCTCACATAGGCAAACCAAACACTTCAGCTAATCTCTCTGTGGCGCTTCCGGCCTGCTCTGTGTTTACTGGGTTGTAATAAGTGCACTTTGCATGTTCATCAGATAAATAAGTGAACACTCAGATTGTGCTTATAAGCCTTTACACAAATCTCTAATCCAGATATCTTAAGTATACCATCATCTCTCTAAATACTGCTTCTTTTTATATTTATTTTTTTATTTATTTATGTCTGATCAATAAGTCCATGGATGTTTTATTCGGCTTCATTACACAGGACAGTGTGTGAGTACTGTGTGATGTTTTTCAGCGTATGAAGCCATCATGGTGTCCTGTTGTCATTTTTATTTTATTTACTTTTCAGGTTTTTACTGTCCTCCTCTGAGACAATTAGACCTTCTACTTTTCACCAAACTATATTCATTTTAGACCAGATACATGTCTGTGAATTTCCATGCAGATCGGGGGACAAAAAGATGCTTGACTTCAGATATTAAACACTTCTCGTTCCACAAAATTGATGCTTTAGAACTTCAAATCGTTGATGGAACTTTGGTTCGGCCCAAAACAAAGAACTGTCCCGTTTGCTCCCGTCTGGATCTGCCTGCTCTTGTCTGGTCGCGTCTGGTCTCATCTGGTATCTAGAGTGCCTCTAGAGGGCTCGGACACTATGTTGGGAACGAAGTGTGTTCATATGACAGATGCAAACGCAAACATCTGGATTTCTAGAAAATACAGCCTGCTAGAAACTGACTCCTCCTGTGGTCCTGCTGCTAAACGAATGCACCTAAAGCTTAGGACAACACCGCTTCTCTCTCTCTTCCTTTCTCTCTCTCGCTCTCGTATTTGTCACCAGCTCTAGCACTTTAAGATAGGGAAAATTCCTAAGCTCTTGGAATAATCATGACCGAAGCCCAGTCTAAAGGCTGGGATGTTGGTGTTTTTAGCTGTGTAAGAGGTTTCGCTATCCGGAGGCGCCAGATCATTTTCCTCCTTTTCAGAACAGCTTCACTTCTGCTCTCGGAAAAACCAACATCGAGTCTGTTTACTCTAATTACTCCGAGCACAAAGACGGCCAGTGAACAGCGAGGCGAGGGTTCGAAAGCTCTGATAACAGGAGATCAGACCTGAATACGCTAACTGTCCTCCTGTTCCTCAATTATGCATTCAGCTTGCAGCCGGAGAGGTTTTCACCCTGCACAGACGTGGCCGGTGTCCAGCCTCAGAGCGCCACACGAGCTTGTCACGTCCCTAGGGGACGCAAATGTTTTGCTCATTAGCAAGACAGTAAGTGTTGAACTGCTCAGAATATTTTGATCATTAGAGGCAGCGAGTAACGAACAGCTCACAGTCTTCACAGCCCACATGTGCACCTCGTGCAGAAATAAGATGTGTTCCTCAAGATTGCAGATTTTATTTAGTACAGAGTTTGTGGAGCTCAGGGAAACAGGCTTACAGGTGCTAAAAACACTTCTTTATAAGCTTTCAACTTGCACAGTGTTATTGTAAGGCATCAGGAATAAAAGCAGGAAGTATAATATAGCAAGAAATGAACCTGGGAAAAGGCAGTGACTTGGGTTGGAGAGCAGGGTTCAGTTTTATTCAGGGATTTAAAATGCACAATTTATGTCTTAATGTCTTGACATTTAAATGAAAGTTCAAATCTAATTGGTCAGAATGTCTTTTTATTTCTCTATAATGTTTTCTATATGACTTTTATAGTGACCGCTCATTCGCAGGGACTGGTGCAGTGGATGTGCCATAAAATCCGGGAGAGAGCGGGCGAGATCGGGGGCTGGCGGGAGAGAGGGTGGGTGGGAGCGGGCGGACGGGAGCGGGTGAGCAGGCGGGAGTGAGAGAGAGAGTAGTATAAGGTGTTGTCTCTGACTGTTTCTCATGGTCCTGGATATCACATGATTTGTTCTGCATCGTTTTCACATCATTTGCAGTTTTCTTGTTTCTTTTCTTTTAAACACCCTTTGTCTCTACACAGTTCCTCTTTCTTTGTTTATTTGCTGCGTGCCGTTAAAGAACATCTGGGGCTGAAGCTCCTGATGTTAATTGGCGATTTTCTTCACTCAGTCAGGCAGCATGTCACATCGATGTAATGTCAGTCATTGCTGAAGCCCTTATAAACACACTCAGAGTTTTAATGGGAGGTGTGGAGGTTGTGTGAGTCCAGGACACACTAATTCACAGTTCCAGCACAGTTCCTGGACAGGAGTGTTGTGTGATCTGCAGTCTTGGTGTTGGAGTATTCATGTTCTCCCTGAGGTGCTAGAACACCCACAAATGCACATGAAAATATAACTGACTTTCTCTTCCTTTTTTCTGTAATTCTGTATTTTTTCTTTTTCTTTCTCTCTCTCTCTCTCTCTCTCTCTCTCTCTCTCTCTCTCTAAATGGTGCTGTTGTTGAATGTTAATGACGTCCCTAACCTTTGTGGACAGAGGCTTCAGGCAGCAGATCAGCGTGAGGTGGTGGATGGGTGGAGAAATAGATGGATGAAGCTGTAGCATTTAACTGCAGCGGCTCCACAATCTCTCCACACCTGCTCTCAGCTGGACTGAGAAAAATCACTGCTTTCCTCTCAGTCTAGCAACTTCAGCATCTACAGAAGAGTGGAACAGATTTCTCCTGTGTTGCATGTCTTTCTGCTGAGCGTTCGTTTGAAGGTTGGATATAAACTGGAAGTGCAGGACACTTGGACTTGTCCAGACGAGATTACAGCACCCAGAGATCAGAATTGATGTGTGTCATTATGAAGAGATGAGTGTCCGTTAGTTATGTGCCCTACAGTACAGCTGCTCTTTGTGTGTGTGTGTGTGTGTGTGTGTGTGTGTGTGTGTGTGTGAGGCTTTTGTCTAGGAGTGATTTTCACATTGTATGATCTGCACACGCTTCTTTTCCCAGACAGTACTGCAATTAACCAAACCTCCTCGTGCAGATAACATTCTCTCATCCTTTCAGTCGTTCAGAACTCATCCACATTGGGCTCTGTTTAAATCCCAGGCTCTCAGTCCTTGCAGTATTGTTTTTTCAATCTGATCATGATGGAGGATGCTGAGCCTTGGTGTACTACAGTCTGAATGAGACAAAGCTGCAAGCTGTGTGTATGACAACCGTACCATAACATTGTTATTGTTATTATTAGCTTAATTTTTTGGACTCTTAAGAAAGCGTTCGTCAAGGCAGTTCCGTTCAAACTTCATGCCCTGTTCACTCCTATCTCTGCTGCTGCCACCTAGAGTGTAGGAGGAGGGCAGTGCTCATGATGAATATTAAATGGAAAGTGTGAAACACCTCAGAGAAGCAAAATCATGACTCTGTCTTTTTGTACTTTGTCTGTTTGTCTGTCTCCTTTCCTTTCCTTTCCTTTCCTTTCCTTTCCTTTCCTTTCCTTTCCCTTTTCTCCTCTCTTTCCTGTTTCCTTTTCCTTTCCTCCCCTCTTTCCTTTTCCTTTCCTCCCCTCTTTCCTTTTCCTTTCCTCCCCTCTTTCCTTTTCCTTTCCTCCCCTCTTTCCTTTTCCTTTCCTCCGCTCTTTCCTTTTCCTTTCCTCCCTTCTTTCCTTTCCCTTCCCTTTCCTTCCCTTTCCTTCCCTCTCAAAAGTCTACAGTTAAGTTGTTTAACGTTTCGATGAAATATGTGTTGGAATTCTGAGTCCAGAAGAGTAAAATCACCCTGCCTGTGTACAGAACAGGGCAGTTAACACCACATGAGGGGAAAAAAGTGGCAACTAAACCTGAGTAACTTCAACTTTCTTATCGATCGCTGTGATGAATATTATTCCATAAAATATGCTCTGTACAAGCTGTAGCTTTAAAACAGAATCTTATTGATCACAGTGCTAGTATGGTTTGTTTTAGTGCTGTACGATGGACGTATAGATCCGGATCAATAACACGGAGCACCTTTTACCTCAACGCTTTTACCTTCAGTGTTCAGCTCTTCTCTTTGAGTTAAGTGTGCATCCTGTAAGATGAATAAATGTTCATGCTTTAATCAGTTAGCAGTGGTAACAGTGATACCGACTCTCTTCTCTCCTCTGCTCATTTGCTTTACTTTTTCCTCTTTCCTCATTCCACACTTCATCCTCCCTGTAGGATAAAACGAGCCATGCGGCTGGAGAACGCAGGTGCGGCCATGCAAATTCATTTCTGCATCGCAGAGATTAGAGACGCAGCAGCGTCACAGAAATCCATTTTCACAGCCTTATTTATTTATCTTCAGTTGGGAGCTCGTCTAAACACCAGCGTTGAACCCTTGGCGTCCAGCCATCCCGGTCAATTCCATCACTTCAGAGGATAAATAGATGAGAAATTAATTATGGGTGAAACCTGTTCAGAAGCGTGTGAGAGATCTGCAGTAATGATTTGAGCTGCGGCCGAATGAATGAAGCGCAGATGTTCTGTTTTTAACCACAACCGAGTGTCTACTCCAGTCAGGATGAAGAGATGGCTGAGTTTCTTGCTCGTGACTGCAGCTTCTACTTTGTTTTAATCCTGTTCTCATTACTCATGATCTCAAAACATGTTCATTTGCATATAGTCACAAAAACAGAAGTAGTAGTCATTATTTTGTCTTGCTTTTATGGCGGTAAAAATAAACAATAACAGTAATTAATAGTAAATGTTAAAAAATAAGTGCTAAACATTCCCAACAGGGTGTGTTTTTACAGAGTTTTATTTGTTAGCATTTTGTGTTAGCTCGTCTCCTTTCTTTATCTTTTTAAAAAAAAAGTATTCCTTAATTAGTGCCTATAAAATTAAGCGACCGGTTTTCATTATATGTTGTGGACGGAGCTCTTGGTCTCTGACCCAGTGAACGAGCGTGAAGATGTGTTTCTGATCCAGACTCTGAAGCTCTGCTATATTAGGGCTTTTTTATTTTGTTTTGAATGTCCTCTTGACCTATCAGTAAATTAAGCTAATGATACAAAAACAGCAAGCAGCGGAGCTGCCTCGAGCAATTACCACCCCAAATCATCTAAAAAGCAGCGTGTGGAAGTTCTACAGGCGATGTTGCGTCAAAGATAAAGCTGTTTGTCGGCTTTGTATAAAAAAAAGTTGTCTTACACCTCCATCACAACAAATTTTCGGACTCAACTACTGACCACGACGAGGCAGCAGAAAGTCGGACTGAGCCAGATGAGCGGAGCTAGAGTGTTTGTGTTGCGGTTGCCCTTTTTTATTGGGTGACTAAAATATATTCAAATGAAATGTGTGGCATTTAAAATTTGTTTGAACTTGATTTTTCAGAAAAAGTGCCCTATTCCATATAAGGCTATGGATGAGGGCATCTTCTATACGCTTTAAACACATGGCTGCTTGCCGGCCAACAATGGAGTAATGCATGTGTGCTGTTTAGACTGCCAGCATGGCTGAAATCACACGTTAAACGACTACCACATACACACACACACACACGTACACCAGCTACATCGGCCACACCACTGACTCACTCTCACTAACCAGCTGTGTGTTTTAATCGCTCCACATCTCCTTTAACCTCCTTTTTACTCTCATGTTGTACTTCAGTGACATCCTTCACCCGAGTCATTTTCCCATCCGGGTCGCGTTCCCCAATCCCATCCTGGCTTTGAGCCATTAATGTACCGTTACTCCATCTGTGTCCCCCTGTTGATTTGGACCGCACCGTTCTGAACATATTGGACTTATTTTACAGCTGTGGCCGACGACAGAATTTCTGTAGATTTTATAGAAGAAAACGAAAACTCCTGTATTTTTGTTGTAGTATTTTGATCCTTTTGGGGATGACTATTACACTGCATAAATTGTTGTGATAAATGGCTGTTCTGGATTATTTTGTTAAACAGTGACTGTGGCAATGTTTTTAAAAAATGATTTCATATTGGTGTAAAAAAAAAAAAAAAAGAGTTTCTGAAATAATATATTAGATTGTGTTAGTACTCGTATATGTTTGTTGATGAATGAAGTACATCGATCAGTCATAACACTGTGAGCAGTGAGAGGTGACGTGAATAAGACTGAGTATCTCCTCATCATGGCACCTGTTAGTGGGTGGGATATATTAGGCAGCAAGTGAACATTTTGTCCTCAAAGTTGATGTTTTAGAAGCAGGAAAAATGGACAAGCGTAAGGATTTGAGCGAGTTTGATGAAGGGCCAAATTGTGATGGCTAGACCACTGGATCAGAACATCTCCAAAACTGCAGCTCTTGTGGGGTGTTCCCGGTCTGCAGTGGTCAGTATCTGTCAAAAGTGGTCCAAGGAAGGAACAGTGGTGAACCGGACACAGGGTCATGGGCGACCGAGGCTCATTGATGCACGGGGGGAGTGAAGGCTGGCCCGTGTAGTCCGATCCAACAGACGAGCTACTGTTGCTCAGATTGCTGAAGAAGTTAATGCTGGTTCTGATAGAAAGGTGTCAGAATACACAGTGCATGACGGGTCAGGGCTGTTTTGGCAGCAAAAGGGGGACCAACACAATATTAGGGAGGTGGTCATAATTTTTATGCATGGTTTGTGTATATTACTGATTCACATTTGGCGACACCCACAAAATAAAAGGCAATGCTCACAGAGTTGAAATGATGAGTAAACCGCAACAAAAGACTTTCTCAGCAATAAAAGTTACGCTGGCTCAAACCTACCGCAGTGTCTTGAAGTGATGCGAAAACTTGTATCAGTAACTCTAACTAATGAGATGTTTTTATTTTATTTGTGTGAAATATGCACTAGCATGCGCAATTTAACACGCAGTCAAGAGCGTAAGTGGGATACTGTTTTTTCCTGAGTAGCAGATTTCTTGTAAATGCTCCTTGCCAGAAAACCTGTTTGTATCCTGCATGATAAACGAGGCTCATTATGTGCTAATGCTGCGTGCGTTCTGAATGTTAACGTGTTAATGTTTGTGTGCTTCAGGTCTTGTCTCTCTGTAAGGAAGCTGAACATAGAGGACGACGCGGACAAAGTGTAGGTCACTCGCTTTTACTCTCTCTCTCTCTCTCTCTCTCTCTCTCTCTCTCTCTCTCTCTCTCTCTCCCTGTTTGAGAATCTTTTACTTAAACTCTTCACTTTCATTTATTGTTTTCCATGTCATCATGGTGACAAAATGACACACGCGCACACACACATTGTGTCAGTTTTATTTATTTCGGACCAATGTTTGAAACACACAGAAATGGAACTGCTGAGGAATTTTGATGATGATGATGATTATGATGATCGTTATCATGACCTGAAAGAGGTAATATTGAAGCATGAGTTTCGGAGAGATTATAAGATGGCTCGTGAAGCGCTGATTGAAACTATTACGTCCGCTTGAGTTCTACATTGATTCTCCTGCTGTTTTCATGCAAAACTCTGTGGGCGTGGAGGAAACGGCTCCGATCTCGATTTAAAACGAGGCAGTGCCGGCTCTCGGGTCACAAGCAGGCTTTGAAAAGTTTTAGCAAACTCCAACCACGTCAGGATCAGGGAAACACACACACACTGTAGATCTCCTCTTCTGCAATTATTTGATTTAAACTTTGATTTCACTACACTCTTTACAGAGATGTGGTCCTGTATGTTGAGGCGTCGCGCTCCAGGATTCAGTTCAGGATTAGGATTAGTTACGGAGGCTGGTTTTATTTTCCATCCTGTGGTATCATAACGTTTTAATACCTCCTGACTGTCGCTCCTCCTCCTCCTGACTGTCGCTCCTCCTCCTCCTGACTGTCGCTCCTCCTCCTCCTGACTGTCGCTCCTCCTCCTCCTGACTGTCGCTCCTCCTCCTCCTGACTGTCGCTCCTCCTCCTCCTGACCGTCGCTCCTCCTCCTCCTGACTGTCGCTCCTCCTCCTCCTGACTGTCGCTCCTCCTCATGCAGATAGATTGCACATGTTGAAGTTCTCTGGCTCATCAAACCCCAACACCTTGATCAACTTCCCCAGTGACACTTGCTTTTTGTAATGTAAACACACACACACACCCCATGTTTAGCCTCATACTTAGAGTTTAATAGTGGTGTATTTTCCTACATCTTTTAAAAAAATAACTACACATGTTGGAAAAAGATTTCTAAAGCGTCTAATTGTTTCTGTTTATTTTTACTATATGAGTCGAATCTAACCTCAACCTTCTGACCAATCAGAGCATTCAGCTCCAAGTATACATGGTCAGATATGTCACAGACAAATACATTGTGTACATAGTTCATGGTCATACACAACTAGTGTAGCTAGTCTAAACTGAAATTTAGAATTTTGTGTAATGTAGGTAATGGGTTATGTAATGTTTAAAGGCACCAACACACCCTGATGACTTCTCCAAATATGGTGCATGTTGGTTAGTTTGTGTGTGTGTGTGTGTGTGTGTTAGAGAGAGAGAGACACAGACAGAGAGAAAGGATCAGTATCTGGTGTTTTGAATTACAGTCTACCAGCTTGTGTCTGCTCCAGAGTTTTGTTCTCTGAGGAGACCAAGCTCTCTGTGCAGACACACCCACACACACACACCACACCACACCATGTCCACATGAGGGTATTCCCACTTCGCTCCTCATATTCCTGCCAGCTCATCTCTCTGTACCACGCACTCGCCGCAGTGTCCTTGAGAATCCAGTGACTTTGACGTCTGGTGTCTCGTTCTCGTGGTCAGTCTGTGTCTTCGCTCATCCCTGTTTCTCATGCGCCCTTGTGGAGAAAGAATCGTTCAGCTAGAGTAGGCATTAATCATGCATGTCTGCTATACTATTTTAGTGGAGTTGGTTTAGTGCACACTGCAGACGAAAGAGCTGCCTTTTGGAGTTCCTGTTCACTGCCTCTTTGTGAAATATTCATGCTGCTGATGTCAGCCATAGTGCTCTTTCTCTCTCTCTCTCTCTCTCTCTCTCTCTCTCTCTCTCTCTCTCTCTCTCTCTCTCTCTCTCTCTCTCTTTTACATCTCCATTATAAAATTTCCAACCAGTCATCTCTTCCTGCAATTGTCTTTCATTCTTTTTATTTCCTTTTTTACATCCTGTCCTTCCATATGTCTCTGCTTTGTGTTGCTCATGTTTATCCCCCCCGATGCCCTGCTTGGCACTGCCAGGACCGTATGCACTAAAAGGACAGCTTGATAGAAAGCATGCATAAACACGGGACACTTCAGTGGTGGGAAAGAGGGGTAGGTTTTTTGGGGGGGATTCCATTACGCTTGTAGATGCACTTTTAAACCCACGTCCTTTTACTGCTGCTTGTCTTCTGACATTTGTGTAGATTTGATCATCAGGCAAGTGATGATGTTCATGCAGACTTGATCAGGCATGATTTTAAAACTTAATGTTTTTACAAACATCACAATAATCTTTTTTTAACTTGTTTTATTTAAACACAGGTTGTGTATAACAGTAAGGTAGTATGAATTCGATTTTCTTCCCCTGATTACAATTCAGACTATTGCGCTTATATTTGAATAAACTGTGGTAAGGGGAAGAAAGTGGGTGTGGCTCAGTGCTGGCTGAAGTTAAGTATGTTTCACTACACGCTCACTTGTTTCCTAAAGTGTAGAAAAAATGCAGAAGTGATCATTGAATTTCTATTTATTCATTAAAAAATACAGTTCAAAATTTTACCTGCTGCTTTTTAAGTTTTTTAATAATTAATACACATATTATAAACATACACAGATCAGGCATAACAGTATGACCACCTGCCTAATATTGTGTTGGTCCCCCTTTTGCTGCCCAAACAGCCCTAACCTGTCGAGGCTTGGACTCCACTAGATCCCTGAAGGTGTGCTGTGGGGTCTGGCACCAAGATGTTAGCAGCAGATCCTTTAAGTTGGCCTCCATGGGCCCCACCTCTCAACTTAAAGGATACTTACAGGACAGATACTTTTGATAGATACTGACCACTGCAGATCGGGAACACCCCACAAGAGCTGCAGTTTTGGAGATGTTCTGATCCAGTGGTCTAGCCATCACAATTTGTCCCCTTTGTCAAACTCGCTCAAATCCTTACGCTTGTCCATTTTTCCTGCTTCTAACACATCAACTTTGAGGACAAAATGTTCACTTGCTGCCTAATATATCCCACCCACTAACAGGTGCCATGATGAGGAGATCATCAGTCTTATTCACTTCACCTCTCACTGCTCACAGTGTTATGGCTGATCGGTGTATATTCTGATACAGTGGCATGAAAGTGTTTTTCTTCTTCTCCTTTTTTTGTATACGTGTTAAAATGAATTGTTTCAGATCCTCAAACTAAATCTAAGAGAGCCGGCAGCCTGTGTGTAGGATAATTTAACCTAATTAGCTGTTACATCTGGTTAACTGGCAATTGAGTAACCAAGTAGGTTTTTCTGCACAGAAGCAGATGGTGGTGGATGTGTTGTTTTTCCTTCTGTGAATAAAATGATCCTTTAGGAAGTATGTAGAGAATTTGTACAAATAGCGGAATTTCAGAACTTTTTTACGGCACTGCATAATGTATATTTCTTTTTCTTTTTCTTTTTCATTTACTCACTCACAAACACACACTCAGGAAAGCAAGAGATGATGGAAATGCACTCCCACTGTGTGTGTGTGTGTAAGGCAGTTTGAA
>JAUCMX010000015.1:23459617-23521392 GCA_033459395.1 Hemibagrus guttatus | reverse complement strand
CTTCCCTTTTCTAGCTTTTTTCTTGTTTTGTTTTTTTTCATTTGTTGCAACAAAGTAAAAAATCAATCTTGAATGTGCTCTGACTTTTCTTTACTTCCTTGTTGAAGTCTTAAGTTCCTGCAAAAAATGAAAGAAACACATCAATCCGCGGTTTCCTCTCACCTCGTCACATCCCACAACAAGTGTGTGTTACTCGGTTGCTAGTAACGTTCGATCAGTTTGCTAGTCGGGAATGATTTGCCCCTGACTGATGAGAGCATTAAACTAGCTGGCTGTAGTAGTGGTGCTGTGGACACTACAGGCCATGCCCACTAGGAGACAAATTACAAGCGTGACTGAACCACAATATACACAAAATTCTAAATTTGGGGTTAAATAGTGCGTGTGTGTGTGTGTGTGTGTGTCTAAGAGACAGAGACAGGGCAGCAACACTGGCACTAACAAGCTCAGTCTATTTATATTCATCATGTGTAATTAATCTGATCCTGCCAGCCGCAAGTTTCCCCTTAATTAGACAGCTAACCCAGCAGGGCAGGAGGCCACAGGGTTCTGATCACCTAGTCAATACACACACACACACACCCCCCGCACACACTGCAGACAACACACTGACACTCACTTGCACACATCACATACACACACACACTCACTCACTCACTCCCCACCCCCCTCTCACTGCAGACAACACACTGACACTTGCACAAAACCCACACACACACACACACACACTCACACTCACTGCAGACAACACACTGACACTCACATGCACACACCACAGACACACATACACACATGAATCTCTCTCTCTGTCCCAGTCACTCTCCCTCATTTTTTTTCTCTCTCTCTCTCCCTCCCTCCCTCCCTCTCTTCTCAATATAAATCCCTTTCCCCTTGAGTCATGAATTTACACAGACACAAGATGCTGTGCGTATCTTGTCTATCATTAAAACACACACACACACACACAGTGGCTGGATGACGGGCTTTTTCTGTCGTTCAAATCAAAAGCTCAGTACAGATTAGAGCTATGCGTGTGTGGATTAGATTGAGGTTTCATGTTGTGTAGAAGGTCACTTTTAATTCTTGTAAAAATTTATTTTAATTATTTTTAAAGATATATTTGCATATTAATGAGGCGTTAATGTTCTGCTGCCTCAGACAGAGTGAACATCAGCAGCTTGTGACACAGAAAACAAAATAAATTCTTAACTACGATGATGATCATTTTCATCTTCTCTTTACTTTTTGATTCATCTTATTTATTTTTTTTCACTTTTTAAGCTATAAATTATTTACTGATTAAAAATCATTATTGGATTATTTATGCAAAACTCATTCTGGTGAAAAGTCTCTTTTTTTTTTTTTTTGTTTTAAGTGGTGAAATTTTACGTGATCTTGAACATTTGACTGTCTATTTTGCCTTTGACCCTTTGACCTTCCCTGACAGAAACTAACAGAAGAGAAGTATGAGGTAGAGTGCAGCATTCCCGAGGCGGCCATCTTGATTCGCAATACAGCGGAGCCCAAACTCACACTGAAGGTCACACTCACCTCTCCACAGATCAGAGAGGATGGTGAGACAGGAGAGCAAGGTACCTGTGTGTGTGTGTGTGTGTGTGGGGAGGGAGAGAGAGAGAGAGAGAGTGTGGTGGTAAACAAATGTGATAATGCAAATAAATAAAGGGAAAGACCAGCGTGTGCACTTTTGCATTTTTATAAGAATGCTTTTATTATACTCAGAGGAAAAAACACACACACACCCCTGACTGACCCAAAGCCCTGTCAATGGGTTGAGGAAGTAGGTGAAGAGGAAATCTTTTATTTTAATCTTTGATATTATTTATTTATCTAATTTGCCCTGTCCATCTCTTTTTATCACACTGTATTTTTTCTCTCTCTCTCTCTCTCTCTCTCTCTCTCTCTCTCTCTCTGATCTTTTTCTTTTTGTCCGTTTCTCTCTCACTCTCTGTCAGATGTGAGGATGGAGATTGGGTTAGGAAGTGGAGCAGTGTGTATTCACGAGATGAATAACTCCACAGATCAGTTACACCCATCTTTTTGTACATGTGAGGGATGATGGGGGGAGAGAGAGAGAGAGAGAGAGAGAGAGAGAACTGTAGCTCACATCACCGTTCATATTTCTCACTGGGGTCAGAGACCTTGTCTCCATGAGGAACGGCCCCCTTAATCTCTGTGACTGAAAAAAAACACACACACACACACACACACACACACACACAAACACAGTGCAAGAGATGAGTAGATAGATCTTCCTGCATGCTCAGTGATGTCTGATCCTACCGTAGACATTTTAAAGGCCACCTGATGTCCACTGATCCGTGATCCACGTGCTAAGTCTGCCAGCTAACAGGAATTGCAAGTGTAATTGATTTTCCCGAGTGTGTGTCCAGTAACTCGCCCGAGTGGAACAGCCACATTTACCCTGAGATAGGGTAATCTCATAAGTTTCCTTTCATCCTGGTTAAAAACCATTTCATTCTGGTAGAGTGGAGCAGCTCATGTGCACGATGTGCCTCAATCATAACAGCTCATTTAAGCCAAAGTAAATAATTTTGTCTTTTGATGAGGAAAAAAAGTCGCATTGAGGACACATCAAATAATGACCAGAAAAATCCGTACAGACACAACATCAAAGGAAACCAAAAGTGGAGCAACTTTTATCCAGAGAGAGAGAATAGCAGAGAGAGAGAGAGAATAGCAGAGAGAGAGACAGGCAGAAAGGGAGTGAGAGAGAATAGCAGAGAGGGAGACGGTGAGAGCGCAATAGAAAGAGAGAGCAAGGGATAGAAGAGCGAGAGCGTGATGGAGCGACATGGAGAGAGAGCCAGACAGTGAGACAGACGGGGTTTCAGTGAGCGTCTGTAGTTAAGCAGGTCTCAGCTGTGCTGCTCTGATTAAATCCCATGCAGGAGAGTGAAATCGAGACGACCACTCTCATTATCAGCGCCTGATCTCTTGATTAATCTCCTGCACTCATTTTTCCCCCTCTCCACCAATCCCTTACAGATTTAGCTTTATTTCTTTTTTTTTAAATTTATTTTTTTATTGCATTCATTATATACGCGCCGTACAACGCCACTGCTTCCTCAGAGAACTTGGTAATGAGTCACCAGTGCAGACTGCAAGGGGGGTGTGTGTGCGTGCGTGTGTGCGTGTGTGCGTGTGTGCGTGTGTGCGTGTGTGCGTGTGTGCGTGTGTGCGTGTGTCTGTCTCTCTCTCTCTCTTACAGATGTTCTAACATTGCCCACTGCATGTAAACATTTACTCCACTGTAGATCCGAGCGGTCCGGCACCGATTCGCTAAAGGTCTTAGCACGCGCAGATCTCTGTAGATCTGAGTCTGATGTTTCACTCCATCAGGCCACGCCCACTCTCTCCTGACTGCTTAAATTGCTGAGTTTCATACAGAAACTCATCACGGGCATGCTAAGACCTGTTAGCAAATCCCGCCCACTTCCCCTGCCCCAGTTTCCAGCCAGCCAATGAGATGGCACTGAATTGACCGATCCTACACCCGGCTCTTGTGTTTACTTTTGGTCAGACTTTTGAAAGAGTCGAGATCTTTTTTGATTTGCTTCTTTTCGTCATACAAAATGATGATCTTTTAAACCGCAGTTTATGTTGACAAACGCTCAAGTCAGACTTACAGAAGACAGCAAACTGCAGATTATAATAAACTCATCAATGGGCAAGTAAAAGCTTCAGGAAACCAGATGGCGCAGTAATGTAGTAGCTAAAGTAGCGTAACCGCATATGGTAAGATACATATTGACTCTGAGAAACACACGAGTATTTGAGCAGTATTCTCTTCTAACTCCGTCTCTCATCGTCTTTTTGTAGATGGCAAGTCGCCGGTCACTGTGACGTCCTCTCCTCTCGTTCACAAAACTCTTGATGAAAGATTAATTGTTTATTCATACGACAGTTATTTATTCTACATTATCAGTGTTACCTGTTTTCTGCTCCACATTCCTGATTCGGAGAAGTCTGTAATCCCTGCACACTACTTAATCCCACTAGTAAAACAGTTCTACTGTAATTAATCAATAAATAAATACACAAACAAATGTTCAGTGAACTGTTTACCTAAAGGGAGAAAAAGCGAGACTGGGGAGGGAAGGGCTGTTTGTAGCTACTATAACATGCTATAACAGGAACTAACAGGAACTCCAGTGTCTGGAAAGGCACAGACTGTTACAGAGCGGAGGCTCTTTCAGTTAAATAAATGCCTCCTGTTAGAAAAGAGGAAAGGCTTTGGTGTCATTTGTGTTATAACACAATTATCACATGTTTATAAATACCTGTGAATGAGCTGCTAATCTAGAAATGATAACGTATCAGAACAAGTGTGTTAAACCTGACCCATGACCCGTGCTGCGATAGAAATTTAATCGAGACCCCCCCGAAAACAAAGTTTGACCCAAATACAGCAGCAGGCGCGTGGCGTAAGATCGTTCAAATCTCATCTCATTCGGATGCACTGGACTTCAGTCACTCAGCTTCGCCCCCAGCCCCACCCCCCATCAACTGCCGAGCCTTAACAGAGCCATTGTGTGTGTATGTAATGTGTGTATGTAATGTGTGTGTGTGTGTGTGTGTGTGTGTGTGTGTGTGTGATTTGATTTCTTGTCCCGTTCTTCTCGCCGATAGAGAGCGCTGTTGAGGCGAGCGAGCCGTTGGACCTGCTGGATAGACAGAGGTGCCTGGTGGCGCTGGCCTCTCTGCGACATGCTAAATGGTTCCAGGTTGGCGCTCTCTTTCTATCATTGTTATTGTAGCCTTATGACCTACACTTAAAAAAAACAAAAAAACAAACGTAACGAGTAACTAACAGTTCTGTCGTTATCATAAGGCTACAAAAGCAATTGTTACACACTTCTTTTTTTTTTTTTTTTTTTGCCTTGTTTGTTTATTTTTTGTAACCTGCTTGTTTGTCATTAAAAAAAAAAGTCAAGTGCTTTTACCTGGATTTCCCCCTCCTCCTCCTCCTCCCCCCGTCTCCCTTCTCACCCGAGCCCATAACACACTGGGCCTCTGATCACACAGAGATCCATGTTCTCACACTCTGTTCTCTCATACACACTAACCGAAGACTGAAGGTACGGGTTGTGTTGCGAGTGCTGTTCGTGTCGCTAGCTCACGCCGGTACACCTGTATTTCCTCAGGCAAGAGTAAACGGATTAAAATCAGGAGTGATCGTTTTACGGATTCTGAGGGACATGTGCAACCGAGTGCCGGCCTGGGAACCTCTCAAAGGATGGGTCAGTGGTGCTGCTTGAATTCTTTAACATTTAAAAACATTTTTCAGTAGATTAAAGTTAGAAATTATAAAAGGTCTGCATTAAAATTAATGTTAAACTTTTGGACTGTAGCTAATAAACACTAGATATATACATTTTTTTATTGACTGGTTCACTCAGACCACATTTATTATTGTATTAATAACGTATATCAAAATCATTTTTTTTCCAAAACCAATTCATTTTTTTCCCTCTGCTATCTGATAAAATTCTGAGAGAATAGAGAAAACCTTTTTATATTGATTTCAGACAGTAAGGGTGTACACTCAATAATTTTAGCATATCATTGTGCTAGCCCTGACTTTTCACACTTTATGACGCTGATGAATTGTTATTGAGACCTTTTTTTTTTTTTCTTTCAACCCGTTAGCCGTTGGAACTGCTGTGTGAGAAGGCCATCGCGACGTGTAACAGGCCGCTGGGAGCGGGAGAGGCTCTGCGCAGGGTCATGGAGTGTCTCGCCTCCGGGATCCTGCTTCCAGGTAAACGCTGTACAGGGATCAAAGAGAGAGAGAGAGAGAGACAGAACCGCACCGGTGGTACTGACAGTCTGATTAATTTTGTTCCTCGTATTGTGCCTTTTATCCAGCGCTACGTTTCATTCCTCCATTTTACAATCCTGTAATAACCTCAGCCCTGCTCCGTTCACGGCTACTTACCCTCAACAAACTACCCAATAAAGCTAGTCCGGGTGGACGCTGAAATGAAAAGGACAGTTATTGATGTCTTTATCATAATTCGCTTCAGGGATACAATAAACGTCCGAGAGAACAGGATGATTTCGATTTAAAAGAAATAGGAAACAAATAAAACCTCATAGTGTAAAGCTTTGACATGTCTCAGGCTTGCGAGGGCTAAATTGACCTCCTTTTCTCTGTCCCGGCATTTAATTAGTTCATCTGCATTGCTCACATGCTTTTATGTGGTTATAATTAATTAATAGTGAAAGATGCACACCTTAATATTTAATCAGCTCTACATGAGGCTCTACTAGCCTAGCATCTTCCCTGACCTTGTTTTGCCAAGCGTAGCTGAAGGGCAAAGGGCCGGACAGCGGTGTGGGCAATGTAGAGGAGCAGCACAGGGCTTGAGGGTCAGGTAAAGGGAGCTTAATGTAAAAAATGAAGCAGCTTTATTACACAGAAGGTACGAGTTCGTCTCTTAATGAAACAGTCATGTTATGGTTTAAATAATAATAATAAACAGACAGTTTTTTGGGAAAATAACCTCAAATGGATGTTGTGTGTGTGTATATGTGTGTGTGTGTGTGTGTGTGTATGTGTATATATATATATATATATATATATATATATATATATATATATGTATATATATATATATATATATGTATATATATGTGTGTATATATATATATATATATATATATATATATATATATATATATATATATATATATATATATATATATAATGTGTATATATATATGTGTATATATAATATATATATATATATAATATATATATATATGTGTATATATATATATAATATATATATATATATGTGTATATATATATATATATATATATATAGTGTATATATATATATATATATACACACACACACACACACACACACACACACACACCGATCAGTCATAACATTGTGAGCAGTGCCAGGTGAAGTGAATAAGACTGATGATCTCCTCATCATGGCACCTGATAGTGGGTGGGATATACCGCCGAAAGCGCCAACAGTGTGCACGTGAGCATCAGGACTGGACCATGGAGCAATGGAAGAAGGTGGCCTGGTCTGATGGATCACATTTTCTTTTACATCACGTGGATGGCCGGGTGTGTGTGTGTCTCTTACCTGGGGAACACATGGCACCAGGATGCACTATGGGAAGAAGGTGAGCCGGCTGAGGCAGTGTCCTGCTTTGGTCAATGTTCTGCTGGGAAACCTTGGGTCCTGCCGTCCATGTGGATGCTACTGTGGCACGTAGCACCTACCTAAGCATTATTGCAGACCATGTACACCCTTTCATGGAAACGCTATTCCCTGATGGCTGTGGCCTCTTTCAGCAGGATAATGCTCCGTGCCACAAAGCAGAAATGGTTCAGGAATGGTTTGATGACCACAACAACCAGTTTGAGGTGTTGACTCCGCCTACAAATTCCCCAGATCTCAATCCAATCCAGCATCTGTGGGATGTGCTGGACAAACAAGTCCCATCCATGGAGGCCCCACCTCACAACTTACAGGACTTAAAGGATCTGCTGCTAACATCTTGGTGCCAGATCCCACAGAACACCTTCAGGGATCTAGTGGAGTCCATGCCTCGATGGCTCAGAGCTGTTTTGGCAGCAAAAGGAGGAACAACACAATATTAGGCAGGTGGTCATAATGATGCATACACATGTAACAGACTTTCCAAAACCGTTGTCATGAATGAGCTGCGTCTTAAATCAGAAACTCTGAACCGTACATGCCTGACCACTGAGTTACAGGGACATTCTCACAGCTCTGAGAACCAGTGTCACCTAGTGTTGTGTGTTTAGCATGCTAACACGATAACATCCAACATTTTCCTTCATTTATTATGGGTGCTGTTGGTTTGACCTCCATGTAAGAAGAGTTTTCTCTGTCCTCAGGTGGACCGGGGCTGCACGATCCGTGTGAAAAGAACCCGATGGACACGCTGGCAGCCATGACGGACGAGCAGGCCGAGGCCATCACGTACAACGCACAGGTGACCTCACGCTCCAGTCACGTCTGATATCCAATAGCATGAGAGCGGATTTGACCTCGAGTCTTTCCCTGATTAGTGAATTATAAATCAGAGAGACAGGTGAGGATGGACAGTGTAGTGTGATGAGTGGAGATCCCTTACTCCGGCTCAGATTACTGAGTGTTGTGTGTGTGTGTGTGTGTTTGTACACATGCGTGTGTGTGTGAACTGTGAGCTTAGCCAGAGAATAAGGTAAAGAGATAGAAAGAGTCTTACAGGCTTATCTTATCTGCTGTCTTCCCATTACTGCCGTCTGACACACACAAGCACATACATCTGCGTTATCTGTGCTGATGAACACACACACACACCATCTAACAGCAGCTCCTTCAAGGCTGTCTCTCTGATGTCCGTGAAAAAAAGGGTTCTGCCGATGTGTGTGTTGGCACTCCATGATTAAAACAGATCTCTGTAAAGAAGGAAGGTGAAAATGATACTAGAATATTTAATTATGTTCTCTGAAGATCTTTGGGGACTTGCAGATTTTGGGTGAATTGCCTCCTTTTCTTTATTCTCCTCTCTCTCAGTTCACCTCTTGACTATCCACTTTATTATTGTGGCACTTTTTCTACTTAATTATGACCACAATATAACTTTACATCATATAACTCGGCAAAATAACAAAATCTGTCTGATGCCATGGTCTTTTAAGTGTACAAGGGTGTTCCTAAGTGATAGTTATTCAGGTCGTTGCTAGGAAGTTGTTAGGTGGTTGCTATGACTTGGGATGGTTGCTTCGGTGTAAATTGGTGCTTGATATGGGCTTTGAGGTGGTTGCTAGGGTGTTGAACAGTGGTTGCTATGACTTTTGGGGTGGCTGCATGAGTGTTAATTGGTGCTTGCTATGGGTTTTGAGGTGGTTGCTTGGGTGTTGAATGGTGGTTGTGATTAAATGCAAGTAGTAGTTAGATGGTTGCTATGGTGTTTCAGGTGGTTGTTTGGTCTTTCTATGTGATTATTGGGCTGTTATGGTATTTCTAGTTGTTGCAAGGGTATTGATAAGTGGTTGCTATGTTTTCTGTGGTGTTGCTAGAGTGTGGATCTTTGGTTGTTATGGGTTTCCAGGTAGTTCATAGGGTGTTAGGAGTTGTTTGCCATTTAACCTCAAAAGGTTGTTAGGTTGTTGCTAGTGTTGGTTGCGCTCTCTCCAGCTGAATTACACTAGGGTTAGAGTTTACACTGCTACATTTCAACCATAATTCTGATATTGACCACAATTCATAATTCTTTCCTGGAAGTACAACCGCACCATTTCCTCTGGGATCTACATTGATTATAATAATTCAGGTTGTTGCTAGGGTGTTGATACGTAGTTGCTAGATTGTTGCTAGGATGTAGCATAAATTGTAGCTCCTGAAAATAACGCATTTATTTGGAAAGAATGAAAAAAGTAAAACATCTTCCTTTAATCCAAGCAGCTATGTAACTGAAGTGCACTGTTTATAGAGTTACACAGAACCTACATAAGCTGTTAACAAACCTAGGTAGTCATCAAGCTTATTTCTGCAAGCCATGTTGTCACGTGATCTACAAAACCGCGCTTACAAAGTCTCATAACCGCCTTATGTGAAATTCAGAGAGAGAGAGAGAGCTTCCTGTCCTCACTGTTCTAACATGAACTCCAGCAACACCAGCAAACACTTCACACTCCACTAACACAGGAAATGACCAGTCAGCTTTTCCCCATCCTGCATTCCTGACTCTGCAGAATGCTAATTTGCCTTTTAAAATATGTGCGGATTCTTTGCATGTTGCTAACTCCTTCGTTAAAGCCTCAGTGGGCAGGTTTAATAAGCAGCGCAACTTTTAAGAGCAGTTTATTGTGACATGGTGAAGCAGCAGTGAGGAGCTGAATGTTTACTCCGTCAGAACTGGATAATTACTGAACATTTGTATATATTTTTTCCTCTAGTTGTAATTACAGTCTTCTTCTTCTTCTTCTTTGGGCTTTTCCCTTCAGGGGTCTCCACAGCGAATCATCTCTCTCCACCTATCCCTATCTTCTGCATCCTCAACACTTGCACCCACTAGCTTCATATCCTCATTAATTCCATCCATATACCTCCTCTTTGGCCTTCCTCTTTGCCTCCTGCCTGGCAGCTCCATGTCCAACATTCTCCTACCAATATACTCACTCTCCCTCCTCTGAACATGTCCAAACCATCTTAATCTGTCCTCCCTAACTTTGTCCCCCAAACGTCCAACATGAGCTGTCCCTCTGATGTACTCATCCCTAACTAGTTGTAATTACAGTAATTGATGGTAAAAATAGCTACCTGCCGACTTCAGCGGAGACAGACGTGTGTGTGTGTGTGTGTGTGTGTGTGTGTGTGTGTGTGTGTGTGTGTGTGTGTGTGAATGGCTGCTGATTTTAAAGCTTCAAACGTAGTGACTGGCGACTAAGCAATTAACTTTGGTAGATTAGACTTTAGCAAACCTTTTACTCTAATCGTTTGTGTTTGATCTGATGATGATGATGTCCCTCGTCACTGCTGCACAGTGTGTTAATTAATAAATAAACTTGGCAAACATGCCGAGCAGCTTGACTGCTGTTTGTTTACACTGTTATATTAACAAGCTCATTTAGTTATCCAGCAAACAAAAGAATTTTTCGTTTTCCACAAATCACTTTTACTGGTGCTGGCATACAGGGAGGCCATGCCTTCTTTGTGAGGGACACGCACAAAAACCTTGCCTTCTTTGTGAGGGACACGTACAAAGGCCTCGCCTTCTTTGTGAGGGACACGTACAAAGGCCTCGCCTTCTTTGTGAGGGACACGTACAAAAACCTTGCCTTCTTTCTGAGGGACGCGTACAAAGGCCTCGCCTTCTTTCTGAGGGACGCGTACAAAGGCCTCGCCTTCTTTCTGAGGGACGCGTACAAAGGCCTCGCCTTCTTTCTGAGGGACGCGTACAAAGGCCTTGCCTTCTTTCTGAGGGACGCGTACAAAGGCCTCGCCTTCTTTCTGAGGGACGCGTACAAAGGCCTCGCCGCCTTTGCGAGGGACGCGTACAAAGGCCTCGCCGCCTTTGCGAGGGACGCGTACAAAGGCCTCGCCGCCTTTGCGAGGGACGCGTACAAATGCAAAGGCCTCGCCACCTTTGCAGAGAGGTGACAAATGCAAAGGCCTCGCCGCCTTTGCAGAGAGGTGACAAATGCAAAGGCCACGCCTTCTTTGCAGAGAGGTGACAAATGCAAAGGCCACGCCTTCTTTGCAGAGATGTGACAAATGCAAAAGCCACACCTCCTTCACTGAGAATGAAACAAAGACTGCGTCTCCTACACTGGAACTGACATAGAGAGGCTATGAAGCCACACCTCCTGCAGTGCTAATAACATGCAAAAGGCTACACTGGCTTCACTGCTAATATTATGCATAGAGCCACGCCCCCTTAGGTGCTAATGACCTGCATAAATGATAAACATGTTGTTGTCTAATAAATATTGGCGGAGGAAATACAAATACTGCGCTCACTGAGAGCCAATCAGATGTGTCCATTATATTTAGAGTTTCTAACTTCCTGCCCAAAGGTCTTTTTTTATACATCATATGTCTTTCATCTGCAGTTTTGATGTGTGTGTGTTTGTGTGTGTGTGTGATCTGCGTAGTTGAGCCATGCTGCAGCTCTGCTTCAGGAGTCAGGGGAAGATCAGTGTGTTAATGCACACCATGTCGTGCTTCAGACTGACTGGCTGTATTTATCCTTTCTGAAAGTATCTGACCCCCGCCTCTTCTCCTAATGGCAATCTTTGCTGTAAATCCATCAACGAGGTCTTTTTTTTCCTTTTTTTTTCCTCCATGAACCTCCAGCTAAACACACTGCTGTTTCTAGAGTGACCTGGAGGTCACGGCTCAGATCTAAGAGTTTCATCAAGGTGAAAAATAACATGGCGGTGTGGTAAAGGAAGCATGTGGATGTTTTTACGCCTCATGTAGCTCAGCATTGCTTCTGTGAATGACCTGTCAGTTTACTGTGTACTGCACACAAGATCAGCTTTATAACTCTGTGTGTGTGTGTGTTGCAGCGTGCCCTCCGGCTGATGGCTTTCGGTCAGATCTACAAGGTCTTGGAGATGGATCCACTTCCCTCCAACAAACCCTCATCAAAATACCCCTGGTCAGATAAAGAAGGTGTGTGTGTGTGTGTGTGTGGTGTGTGTGTGTGTGTGTGTGTGTGTTCACATGTACATGTGTAAACGTGCCTTTAAAATACAGCCTGCCTCTTTCTACCTCCATGCCGCTATCCCTCTCTTCCTCTCTCTCCCTCTTTTCTCTCTCCCTCTCCCTTTCTCTATCCCTCCCTCTTTCTCTCTCCCTCCCCCTATCTCTCTCTCTCTCTCTCTCTCTCTCTCTCTCTCTCTCCCTCTTCTTCCCCCCCTAACTCTCCCGTGCTCTCTCTCTCTGTAGTATAACACTGTGGTGGTGTAGTAATCTTTCACCTCCTACAGCTTCAGAATCTCTTATTCTTTCACATTAAATATTTTAAATGGTTTGATTTATTATCATTCTGAAATATTGAGTTGTTATTGCGTTTATTAATGCTGAGGATGTTGTTAATCAGGATCAGGGCTAAAGAGACCCTACGAGGATGGCCTGATGGATGACAAAGACCTCATCAAGAAAATGAAACGCAACCTGAGAAAAGGTGACACACACACACACGCACGCAGCGTTCAGAGTAATATCATCCACCAGAATTGCTGTGTCTAGCTGTGTGACTTCTGCTTTTCTTCACCTCTGTGGTTTATTTGTTTGTTTGAGGAAGCTCTTACAGCTCTGGATTTTCTGTTCTTCACATAATGTTTCCTTCTGTGTCTTTGTCCTTCTGCTTGTTTGTTTCTGTTTGTTTCTAGCGCTCCACTCTTCTACTCTGTTCTCTGTCTCTCTTCTCCTAACCTCCTAATTGCTGATGTTTCTCACTAAGGACACACGGTCTGTCGATGCCATTGATTTGTAATTTCTCAGAGTCGGTCAGTGACCCGTCCAGCGCTGTTTCAGCAAATCAGCTCACAGAGGAGCAGAATTTAGCCATTAAGCCCACAATAGATCAGGTCAGAAACACTCAGCTTCTGATCGTGAGATGTAGATCACCATGGAGAGAGACATAGCACACGACACCATCATCATCATCACTATTTTTTAAATACTAATTGCACTACATTTATAGGTTTCCAAAGGATCTATGACACTCACTCACTCCATCATTTTTTTTCTCTCTCTTGCTGTCCTATCTCTTGCTCACGCTCTCACTCCTTCCATCTCTCTCTCCTTCTCTTTGTTGACTAAATGCTGTAAATGTACCGTTTGCCTCTCTGTTTATCACTCTATTTCCTTTTTCATCTTTATTTAAGGCTGTCATTCTCTTTATCTTTTTTCTATCATATCTACACATGCGCGCACACACACACACACGCACTCATTTTCTCTCTCTCTCTCTCTCTCTCTCTCTCTCTCTCTCTCTCTCTCTCTCTCTCTCTCTCTTTCTCTCAGTTTTAGACAGTAAAGCAATAGACTCCAACCAGCCCATGAATGCCCTCATGCGGTTGAATCAGATCCGTCCAGGCCTGCAGTACAAGCTCCTGTCTCAGTCCGGTCCAGTCCACGCTCCGGTCTTCACCATGTCCGTAGATGTGGATGGAACCATCTACGAAGCCTCGGGCTCTTCAAAGAAAACGGCTAAGCTGCATGTAGCTGTTAAGGTAACATCTGAGACAAAAAAGACAGACACTCACATTCCTGCCACATCTTCGTTAACGCTTACGAATCTTCACTGCATCCCTGTGCAGATAAAAATAAATAAATAAATAAATAAATAAAGCTGAACCCCTTCAATTCTCCTACAACCTGAACCCCAGCTGTGTTACCGTAGAAACAAAACACAAAGCGAATTTGTCACATACAGATAACACAGTACAGACCTCAGTGATGTAACAGAGCCTACCAGTAAACTGCAGCTGTGACTATGCAGTACACACACACACACACTCTCAGCGGGCACAGTAATGCTGGGGTCGGAATCTGTGACGTTCCTGGTTGATTGTGAACAAAGCGACTTTGGAGAAGCGAGCCGGTCTAATCCTCTTTCCTCCAGAGCACAGCCATAAAAGGTACCAGGGTACACACACACACACACACACATGATTCAGCTAGAAGGATGCTGAGAATTGGATCACTGAGCAGAATAGCACTTTCTGACTTAATCCAATTTAGTATAACCAGGAAAAAGCGTGTGCCCTTCAAATCCTGAAATCCTCAACAACAACAGTGCAATTTTATATTTCCTTATATTGAGAAATGATTAAAAAATGTACGATATAATGTATATTTTCTTTTCCTTTAAAGCTGTCTTATAGAAGAAACTTAAGCAGATATTATGTAAGGAATAGCACACTGCATGTGGAGAGCTGTTTTATCTCACCAGTCTCTCTCTTTAATCTCTCTGATAGTTAATAAGACCAAAGAAATGTGTTATATGCTTTTTATAAACAATCTAGAAAAAAAATCCCTCAATTCCCCAGAACAAGCAGTTGGATTTGTTATAAATTCAATAAAAATGTAATTTAAATTTAATGCTTAGTGTGAACATATGCAGGAAATGTCAGGGATGTGTCTGTATAATGTGGGGAATGAGGAAGAAATTCTAAAATGGTCACCAAAATTTGTTGAAAAAGGGCAAACAAACAATGGTGTGTGTGTGTGTGTGTGACTGACAGGTGCTGCAGGCGATGGGATACCCAACAGGCTTTGACACAGACCTGGACTCCATGAGTGCAGATGAGAAGTCGGACGGCGAGGGCAAGAGCGAGACATCCACATACTTGAGCAATAACACATCACACTCCACAGACACCTCCAGCACACTGGAGGTACACACACACACACACCCTCTCTCTCTCTCTCTCTCTCACGTAATCCAAAACCGCAGATCCGAGTGTGTTGGGTTATGGTTTGTCCCAGAAATTTCCCGTATTAGTGCCCTAGATATGTGGCATGTAAACGTAGACCTCCATTCAGTTTCTCTGATTTGTAAAGCTTAAACAGTTAAAATTAAATGAGAAATCTTAGAGCCATTGTCTGTTAACATACTGCGTCTCGTACTTTATTATACACTCATAAGATTGAGGTGTTTTTGCACACAGCCTTTGGTGTATTTCAACTTCTCTCGCTCGGTGAGGTTCTTCGGTCTCACACTCATGTCTGGAAACATTTTCCATTCTAATGAACTCTAAATAAAACAAATTGAGAAAATAAACTCTGAAAGTGTTGCACACAATGTTGTAAAGTAGTTATTTATATAATGATCTAAAGGTGTATTGGTGCAGCACTGAAAATACATAAAAGAGGAAGGAAAAATCTACCCATATATATATTTTTAGCCCTACGAGTTGCTCAGACTTGTTTTTGTTTTCTTTTTTTGCTTGTTAATTTGAATAATTGCATGCAGTGTGAAACCAAACACTCCTCAGACGAAGTAATAGGTGTGAAAACACCGTTAATGTGGCTACAGCAACATGTCCTTCCTGACAGCATGTCTGAGCTGCTGTACTAGATAAAAGAGAAAACTTTTACATCAGCTTATCTTGTCATAATTAGGTGTTTATTGTGTGATTTTATTTTATTGGAAATCTGTTTATCCTTGGATTACTATGTTTTAAAAGACTGAAAGGAAATGGAATTATGTCGGCTTAATAGCAGTTGCTGTGTATAGAATGATACTGATATCTGCACATGCTCTGTATGCCAGCAGCTTTTGAGGAGCTTGTGTGTGTGTGTGTGTGTGTGTGTGTGTCTGTGTGTAGGTGCGAACTCAGGGTCCTATTCTGACAGCGAGCGGTAAGAACCCAGTGATGGAGCTGAACGAGAAACGGCGAGGGCTCAAATACGAGCTGATCTCCGAGAGCGGAGGCAGCCACGACAAACGCTTCGTCATGGAGGCGAGTCGCGGGACAATCCTGTTCTGTAAGCTCTTTGTTTGTTAATAGAAAACAACAATCTGACCTGATCATCTCGTTAGGTGGAGGTCGACGGACAGAAGTTCCGAGGCGCAGGACCTAATAAAAAAGTAGCCAAAGCTAGCGCCGCCCTCGCTGCTCTGGAGAAACTGTTCTCGGGACCCAATGCTGCCGGCAGCAAGAAGAAAAAAATCCTCCCTCAGGTCAGTTGTCGTCCTCAATAATCGATAAACAGTGCTCTAATCCTCTGGAGACTGAACCGGGCTCAGCTCAGCTCTCTCGAGTAATGTGATCAGTGATGAGCTGGACGTCCTGAAAGGTCATTACATCGATTATCAATACTCTGACCTTGAGCACAAAGACACCATCCAGTTCCACTTCCTGTAAATGTGTACACACACTCACTGTCTGTTAGATCATAGCAGTACAGGAAGTGATGTACCGGACATTTTAATGTTAAACTAGGAAAACAAAAACAGTGATTGGAATTTGGGTTTGGAATATTTTTTCTAGGGTTATAGATCATCTTTTTTTCTCGCACACACACTGCATTGATGATGATTTAAAATCCTTAATAAAAACAAATCTGCCAAATATAAGCATAGAAAGATAAAACACAAAATATTTACCTAAATAAATTAGCTGTAATGTTTAGTTAATATCTGACGACAAAATCTGAGCTTTCATGCATCTCTAGTTTTTTAAGAATGTCACACCATCCAACTTCAAAGCTTGGAGTCTGTGTGTGTGTGTGTGTGTGTGCGCGCGCGTGTGTGTTGTAGAATAAAGGAGTGATCGCTGCCGCTGCCGCCGCCGCCTCTGCTGTTGCGGCTCAGGCTGCTCGTGGAAGAGGAAGAGCTGCACTCGCAAGAGGAGCCTTCGTCAGCGCGGCTGCACCAGGCTACGTCACACCAGGTGGGGATGTAATGATGTCATTTTCCTACAACTACACGTCCCTGAGCATCTTATTCCTTTTATACCACTACTACATATCAACGACTACATTTGTATGTATTAAAGAAAGACACATCATCCTTTTTATAGTACAGTGAATCATCATGGAAACAAGTTCTCACTTCTGTCGCTTGTCACCATCTGACCAATCAGAATCCAGAATTCTACAGCGCTGTGGTTAAAATGTGTCTGCTTGAAAACAAACCCCTTTCAAGTTTTAATCCGCCCGTATGTGTGGAGTTCATCAGTGATGTGCTTTAATGTAGTCTAATGGGGTTAATCTAGCTGTAGTTTGTCTGTAGAGTGTATACATCTGTTACCATGCAGCCAACGTGACTGTAAATCTTTCTGCGTAACAGTGTGAGTAAAATGGTTTCCCTGCAGGTTTCGGAAGCCCGTACGGCTACAGCGCCGCAGCTGCTGCTCCTGCATACGGTACGTACCCCTTGCCCCAGCCCTCCCCCCTTTAACCCTCACCCTTCCCCGTCCATGGTGCGAATCTAGGGTCCAAAAATCTGCCCATATTCCTTTTCCCCTACTTATTTACTCAGCTCTCAATTGGGCCTTGAGCGTGTTAAAGCCAGCCATCTTGTCTCAGTAAGAACCTACGCTGGTAGATTCCCTGGCCAACGGGAGGACAGGCTCATAACCTTTTGGTTCTTCCTGTGGTTGGAGCAAGCCTTGCTTCGCTTCGGCTGGTGTGTCGGTGCTGCTCGTCTGAGTCTGCCTGCTTTCCCCAGTACCCATGTCCTCATGTCCCCGAGTCTGGACATATGTCTCTTTTTGCAGTGTCAGAATGGCTCCTGTTGTCTACAGCACTGAGATACCGCATTCATTCAAAGCAGCCCTGACCACAGAGAGAGAGGGCGAGAGAGAGAGAGAGAGAGAGGATCAAACACCGACACTATAAATACACACATGCACACGCCAGCACACTATACATTGTGTACATATAGCTGTGTCTTCAGTGTTCCTCTCCCACCTCTTTACACACCTGATTAAATACACTGGACTCGTTGCCTCGCTCTGGGAAAAGAACAGAAACCCTCTTTACTCCAAACTCTCATACAATTTCAGAGACTGCTATCTATTATCTGTGATAGCGTTCCGGTTGTTTTAGACTTTTCTGAAGGTGGTGTGTGTATTCATACACCACCAGAGCCTCGTAATCTGCAATTCATAAAAACTTCTTATAAGAATGTTTCTGTTTATACAACAGCGCTGCTGAACTATTCTTTTTATTTTTAACCAGAAGGTGTTCTCTCTAACAGCGGCTCGGATGTTAGTGCAGGTCTATATTAATGCACTCATTATAATAGTTATCGTTTCCATAGCAACAGCTCTTTAGAATATGAGTATTAGAATAAAAAAAAATATCAATGTGGTGTACTTTTCCATAAGGAGAGAAAATGATGTTGAGGGACTTTGTTATAGTTTGAGCTCTGACCAGCACGGGAGACCTTTTCTAGAAATGTCTGTGGAAGGAGTCTCCAGTGTCGGTGCTGTGTAAGAGTCAGAGGTAAAGCTGTAGCTTCTGACACAGAGGAGTTTACACTTTTTGTATTTTTTTGGTAACATGACAAGCTATGTTCAGTGATGTTTGATTAATTAATGAAGATGGAGAATAAAGAGAGCCTGATGAGGGAATGACTGTTTATAGCTGCTGTAATGAAAGTGACAACAGGAAGTAACTTGGTTCATGAGCATTAACACTAAATTGATTAAATGTAGGATGTGGTGTGTTTTTGAGTGTACTGTTAGTGGTGATATTTCTATAACAGCTCCACCCACAGTGTGTTTCAGTCCTTACTTTTCACCCCTAGGAGTGAGTTTGGAGTAAACATGCTTTCTGTGTTCCTGATGCTGTAATGAACCCAGTCCAGTGCAGCTCATGCTCAGGGTCAGACGTCCAGTCGATGGTGGTGTATGCTTTACTGATTGGTGTGTTAAGGGAATAATCCTGTTCGTTCGATGCCTGGAATCAGATGCCTGCGTGCTCTCGATGCCAAACACAGCCAGCATGTTTTTTTTTTCCATCACCCCATGCACACACACAGACACACACACACAGAGCACATAGCTAGGACTCCAGGGTAAAGCGGTCAGCTATATAGAGACGCTTTTAAAGTGGAGTGTAAACACACACAACATTGTTTGCACAGTAACGAGACACACCTCAGAACGCTGAGGAGCTCTGTGTAAACACTTGCATGGAGAAATATTTTAGTGTTTGCTCGCACGCACACACACACACACACACACACACACACAAAGTTACACTAATGCTACAGGCATAACACTGTGCCATTTATCGTTTAGTGCTGAAAAAATATTCGTATCTGTTTTCCAATGAAGATTAAAACTGGAGAGGTGGGTGTGGTCTATACTGGAAGTGTTTTTTTTTTGTTTTTTTTATTCTATAATAATATTTAGTTGTATTATGTTTTATAGCTCTCGTGCGCGCACACACACGCACGCGAGCTCTGTAACACGTATGTCTCTCTCGAGTGTGTGTCTCTCTGGTCTCTCCTGGACAAAGCTGCTTTGAATGAACTTTATGTGTGGGGCAGAAAGAAACAGAATAATCCCTGATGGCTGTTTAGGGTAAACTGTGGTTCTGCTCTCTGCCTGCCACATAATTGAGCGCTCCTCTGGGTGAAGGAAAGCCTGGTATGGTGCTGTAGGAGACCAGTGCGCTCTCTCTCTCTCTCTCTCTCTCTCTCTCTCTCTCTCTCTCTCTCTCTCTCTCTCTCTCTCTCTCTCTCATTCTTTGTTGTTTCTCTGGTCTCTGAGAGCTGTGTGCATGTTCCTCTCACTCAAATCATCCAATGCTGTCCAAACCTCTGTCTCCTGTTGCTGCTTTGTGATTTCTAAACTGGGACTGGGACACACACACACACACACACACACACACACACACAGAGTACGATGAAGCACTTCAGAGCAAAGCAAACAAACCAGAAGTTTCTTTACCAAAAATGTACATGTGGAGAGAGCTGTAAATGCAGCAGGACGATCCTAAATAGTTTACAGTTGAATATAGAAGTGATGAGAATACATGTGTGTTGTTCTGAGAAAAGCTTTCACATAGTCACATTTTGATATTTTCGTGTGTGTGTGTATGTGTATATATATATATATATATATATATATATATTAGTTCTGAGATCTACACATGCTCCTGGACTACATTTTTAAAAACAAACAGCATTTAAAAGAAATGGACAAAAAAGGCAAGTTGTTTTCAGTCTGTTCACCAGAAGACACATACATTGTACATACACATCTATTTTCTCTTTACATCAAAGAACACTGCGATGAGTTGGAACTAATATCTACAGCAAAGCCCTCGCTAAAAACAGCAGATGAGTCGATCCAAATATAATTGTTGAAGCCCCGCCCCCTTATTTCACTCTCACACATTATACTAATCTCTCATCTCCACTTCCGGCTAGATTTCAATGTGCTCACATGGCGCTTTCGCATTTTGTTCTAGTAAATGGAGGTTTTTTTGTTCATTAATGAAGCAATATCATACGCTGTTACAGCCGAACTACGGTCTGAGCCGAACTATAAAATGAACACACACCAACATACTTCTGACCAATCAGATTCCAGCATCTGTGGTATAAAATATTCAAAAACAACATCTGAGAGAGAAAAATGAAGTGTCCATTTTTACACTATAGTTTTTAAAAAGCTGTTTGCGTTCCTGTGACTCTCCAGAAACCAGAACAACACACACACACACACACACACACACACACACACACACACACACACACACACACACACACACACACACACTTGGCTAAAGGTAAAGCAGAAATGTTCCTTGAGGGATTTTCTCAGATCACCACACAAAAAGGGCACAAGTTTAATTTTCTCTTCACAAGTCAGTCTTCTGCATTCGCTTCCTGTTTGGACTAATGATGGCCCTTTCACCTGGCCTACTGACCCACCCTGCTTTCTCTCTCTCTCTCTCTCTCTCTCTCTCTCTCTCTCTCTCTCACTCTCACTCTCACTCTCACTCTCACTCTCACTCTCACTCTCTCACTCACACACACACACACACACACAAATGAGGCGCTAACAGCGTCCACCAGCAGATCGTTAGGTTTTCTCCTTCTTGAACTCCTGCACTCATGTCCAGTCCTCTTCTCATTCTCTTTCTAGGTTTGCCCAAGAGAATGCTTCTGTTGCCCATCATGAAAGTGCCCACCTACCCCATCCCTCACTACTCCTTCTTTTAGCTCAGGAGATCCACCAACACACACACGCGCACACACACTCGCTCTTTAGTTCAGAAGGGAATGTCGGAGCGCATGTCCGAGTGAAAACCTCTTAAGGAGAATCATTTGTAAAGATTTTATTTGACTTTATTCTATTTCCTGACTTTATGCAGGTTTTTAAGTTCTTAAAGAAGAAAAAAAAAAGACTTGAAGGATTTGTACTGTGAATTGTTACCTCATTCATGGATTTTTAAATTATATAGCCTTTTTTGTTTTTTCTGCCATCACGGTTGTTTTATTCATTGTCTATAGGATGGACGAACGGATCAAGGATATATCCGATCTGCAGTAGGCACTATCTCTGTAAAGATGGCAGAAATTATGGGATGTATAGGTCTAATTTAAAGCAACTGTTGATAAATAAACCTTTATCTTACTCAACCGCCATAAGCATGGACTGGTGTGTGCACGAGAAGCCGTGAAAAAGAACTTCAGCTCATCACTGTAGGTTTTTAACGTGTAGCTGTGAAACATGAGCAACACACACACACACACACACACACACACACACACACACACATCCAAGTTGAGAACAGAATTGCTAAAATACTCGTTCATACACAAACACGCCGCAACAAAGAGCCTACACACCGGAGCCTCCAGTCACCGGCACACATCGGAGAATCAAAAGCAGCAACATGGGATCCATGGAGATATGCTACCTAAATGTCTTATGTCCTGTTTATTATTATTATCATTATTTTTGTGTTTTATTTTCCCTCCTTCTTGTTGTTGAGAGTGTGAGCTGTTGAGCTGTAAAAGTTCTTCCTCGTCCACAGACCAGCACGAGCCACCATCACTTATTTATTTAGTTTTTTAATAAGCAGAACCTTCCGTGATGTTCCTCAGAAAGAACATTCTGATCTTCTTGTAAAGTTTAGTCATGAAACATAAATGACAGATTTTAGTGTGATTTAACTCCTTAATTGGTCAGAAGGTGTTTGTGCTGGATCGTGGCAGGAAAATGTGGCCATCACTAACCAAAGAGAACCACCATCTGTCTCTCTCTCCTTTTTTCTCCCTCTCTATCTCTCCCTCTCCCTGGTTACTTGTTGTGGTCACATGATCCCCATTGCTGTAAGATGGAGGCCTTTCTTCATCTTCATGATCATTATCTCTAAAACAAACCAACACCAAACCCCTCACCTGTGTCCACTCAGAAACCAATGGGGCCTGTTCTCTTTGATGGCGATGGCGTTCATGGTGTACTATACTCTCTCCGAAATCCTTCTGGTTCTGATTTGTCAGAGTTATGTACTAACCACATCCGTCTGGAACTTCTAGAAGTTGCCAACATACCTTTCCTTACACATCCTTCTGCTTTTTCTTTTTTGTTTTGAGAATTGTTTATTTTTTGTTTGTAATATTTTATGGGAAAGTGGTAACCGTGCAACTTTGATTGTTTTTCCTTTATTTGTTTTGTTAATTAACCTCCTGGTTCAATGAAAACCCCACGTACAGCCTGAAAGAGCAGAGACCCTACACAACTCTACCACAGCTCTAAACCCCACCCCTTCCTCCCATCCTACCCCATCAGAGTGTGTAGCCCCGCCCCCCCTGCCAGCCCACACCGTTATTAATCGCAGCTCTCTCTGCTCTTCTCCTCACTGTAGGTGGTCTTTTCATTGACAATCCCTTTTACCAGCCGCGGACCATCGCACCTTTTATTATTCACTTGGGTCCTCAAGATCTCTTCTCTGACTTCTAGAACCATCAGGTTGTGTGGCTCTAAAGTGTCGTGTACCGCTCCAGGCTTGAGCAGGCGCGCTCTCTCTCTCTCTCTCTCTCTCTCTCTCTCTCTCAACCGCACAGAAACACCCTTAAACAACCGCACACACACACACACACACACCTCTTTCCCAAAAACACACAAGCAGCTCGTAACGAAAGCAATACCCGATTTGTTCGACCTCGGCTCACGGCGGAGGACTTTTGGCAATACACGTGAACTGATTTTTATTTATTTATTTATTTATTTTTACACGGCTTAAAGCTTTTCCTGAGATGATGTGAATGTTCAGTCTTTACTCTGGCGCTGCAGTATATTAATTTTCACTGTATATTCACGATCTATATAAATATATACATATATATAGGTATGGTATAACTACTATAAATATATATGTGTAGATACACTGATGTACTTATGTATATTTCTATACTATATATATACATTTAAATATCGTTGGTATAAATTATTTTAGAAAGTGAATTGTAACTATATTATAACCTTAGCATTTAGCCAATAGCTTTCTCTTCCAGTTTTATAAACACACTGAGCAATTTAACGTCATCATTTAATCTATATATGAACATGCAATACCAAGGAACGAACGCACACATGCCCTTTTCTTAATCTACACCTCGTAGATTAGCGATGCTTCCTCCTTTTGCGCCTCAGTGGCTTCACCGTGTATGTGTGTGTGTGTGTGTGTGTGTGTGTGTGTGTGTGAGAGAAATTTATTTGACCAAAGCCTGGTGTTTTGGCTCTTCACGTCCAATACGCATAGCAATACCCGTCACTTCTCGCCTCATACACACTCAGACGCAGGTTTTTAGAAAGCACACACACCGTCCTGCACAGCTGCTCGCTCCTCGGTTCAGCTCCTACATCCGCTCCGTGTTTTTACTTTATTTCTAATTATTTTTAACAGCAAACAAAGCACAAACAGTTAGCGATCGACTCTGTACCGGAAAACTCAGCCCTGGTTTTTTTTTTTTTTTTTAATATACACCACAATAACTCACACAAGTGACTGCTGTAGAGTCGAGTGCAAAAGTTTGTACACCCTCCAGGACAGAGCACGTCTTAGATATTTTTCACTCTCATTTTTCTTCACACGTTCCTCCGCATGTTCACACCTTTTCTGTCTTTAGCACAAAAACTGTTTCGTCTGTTTGCATGAGTTATAAATAAAAACGTCTGTGGTATCACTTCACACCCAGAAGCCACCGCTCCAGACCGCAGAGAACCCTTTGTATTCTGGACAGAACCTTAAACAGCACGTCGTCTCTCTGGAATAATCCCACGCTTTTGTCAACTTTCACGCAGATTTGTGTTTTTCTACATTTCTCTTTCTTTAACGCTTTAATGCTCAGTTTAACGTTTTATTCTCGAGACGTTTTCCAAAAGGTTTCTGTGCTCTGTTTTCAGATCGTCATCTTGTTCAGAAAAACTAATTTTATTTGATGATATTTGGAGCATTTTCCCAATTAAACACCATGAGGGATGCAAACTTTTGCCTCGGACCAGTCGAATCGCAGGAAGTTTAACACGTCTGCACAATCACATATCAGATCAGCGAAGGAAGACCGTTTGTTTATTAAAGTCGAGTGTGCTGTAAGTGAACATTAAAGCTTGACAAGTTTCCCTTTAACGACTCGATCTGAATGTTCATTACATTATAATAATAATGTAAATATTATTTATTGGGTTCAATCTGTTTAAATACCCATGAAGTATCTGTAATATTATTGCTATGCCTCTAAACGCTATTTTAAAAATAATGTACACTTAAGCAGTAGGTTGTAGCTTTTAAGTGCGTATATAGGATTAAAAGTACAACTTTATTTATTTATACATTTATCAGAATTCTATTCTTGATCTGAGCCAAAAAAAAAAAAAAAAGGAAGTGAGAGAAAGGCTTCAGTCTGGTTTGAAGTTCATCCTTATTTCATTTGATAAAAGAACAGGGAAAAAATCTGTAATATTTTATGATGCATCATTTTTCCCCCAATCAGAAGAATGACTTTCTTTGTTTTTGGAGTTTAAGATGGTCAGTGTGAACGTGAGGAAGTCCTCTGAGAAAACTCGAGCTAGAAAAAACGAGCTGTCTGATTCACTCACACACACACACACACACCCTACTTAACATATTTTAATGCTACTTAACTTGTTTTCATATCATGTTTCCGTGAGTGTGATGGGGAAGCATGGTGGGGTTTGTATGTGTGTGTGCCGTTTATTTCCTTTGTTCTTTCTCTTTCTTCCTCCTCACCTTCTCCCTGTCTTCCTCTCCTCCTCCCCCCTTTCCTATCTTTCCATCATCTCTCTCCTGTCTCTCATCTCTCTGTCTATCATCTTCTGCTCCCTTTCTCCATTTCTGCTCACTCTAGTCAGCGTTAATCAGGGAGAGTTCAGATGTCCAGCAGCAGGTGTGTGTGATGAATCGATGTATTTATTAATTGAAGAGGGAATCCCACAGCTGCAGAACTGAAGGGTCTGAAGATGAAGCAATAAAATTGAAGGTTTGAGTTAAACCTGCTCCGAACAAACTGAGGAGCTTCAATGGGATGGGATGAGTTTGTGTTAGTTAATTTCTCTTCCAGTACTCCGTCGGGGGAAGCAGAACTGGTTACCATGACGACCTTGCAGCAAACAGTTATTGTGATGTGTTTTTGTTTCACGAAGGAGAGCTGTGTAATTGTTTAAATATCATGTAGCAGGAGTTATTAAATCCTGAGGAAGCAACACATTACAGTTTCATCACCATCAGAAGCATGAAGTTTTATGTTTTTAATAATCACTTTCATACAATCTTTAATATCTGTGTGTGTGTGTGTGTGTGTGTGTGAGAATCAGACCAGGGTTGATTTAGTGAACCTGAAGCCTCGCTGGTGAAACTGAGCAGGCTCCGGTTTCTGTGTGAGGAGTCACAAGGTTCACGAAACTGACCGCTCCACTTTCTGCTCGTCTTAAACTCTCGAGGCCGAGTCCCCGACCTTCTGACCGGTGCGTTAGTCGCTCCTAGAGTTAGGAATGTACACAAGTAGAATGTATTGTTATAGAAAAGCTCTGTGGAAAACAAGCAGGTATAGAAAATAGGTGAATATCAATTAACTGTTAAAAGAATTTGGTGGGTGCTCGTTTTGTTTTTGTTTTTTTAAACCCTTGATTGTGTTTACATCTCTGTCTGATAAGTGTGTGGGTGTGGCCGCATCCGCTGTAGATACTCGCTCCGAACTCCGTCACAGGTTTTTTTTTTTTAACGTGACATGAGAAGATAAACATTTACACTCTTATCTACACTTGAAATATTAAAAGGTCATAATCTAATCATGTGACGTGGCAACTGTGCACAATTCCGTGAGCAAGCTGCGCTTGAGTAGGCTGGAAGTAAAGCGAGGCGGCGCTCCATGTTCGCTAGCTGTGGTGATCGAGTAGTGAAAACACCCTGGTGGTCTGTCTGTCACTGTATTTGCTATAAAACATGCGTAAACAATTAAACAAAAAATTCTCTGAAATGTAAAAACTTTTTTAAAGCAAATAAATACGTACTGATTATGAACCATTTTTATCTGCAGTGTGTTTTATTCTGTGGTAAACATCACACCGTGAAGTGAAACAGCTGTGAGGGATGAGTGAGTCACGGATGAGTGTGTGCAGCTGCCATACGAACTGCATTATTTTATTATTTAAAAATCCAACACGGCTTGAATGTGTGGAGACTGTGCTGTATGATGAGCATCAGACGATCTACTGCTCTCTTAAAAACTCAAGTGGTTAAGGCTCAAGCCCCAGCACCAGCAAGCTCCACTGTTGGGCCCCTAAGCAAGGTCCTTAACCCTCTCTGCCCCATGTACACCGATCAGGCATAACATTATGACCACCTAATATTGTGTTGGTCCTTATTTTGCTGCCAAAACAGCTCTGTGTGGTTATAATAAAGGCTTCTTCTTCTACTACTACTAACATCTAACTACTGCACAACTCACAGTCAGAAGGTGCTCACTATGATCTCACAATCCTAGTGCTGAAACTTTAAAACAAATGGACTGTCGTGTATACACACACACACACACAGAACGCTGACATCCTCTTCAGATGAAAGTTGTGGCGTGTGAGATGAGCAGGTCAGCATCATCACCACAGTGTAGAGTTTCTCTGAGACACTAAGCTCCAGAGTCGCTGACGCCGTGACGACGAGGCAGAATAACCGTGTTGAACCCGAACACAGTAAGAACAGAACCGACTCCGACACGGTGAGAGCCGTGTGGTAAAGTCATTACAGACACTGGGCGGAGTTTCGCTGTTTTTAGCCAGCGGAGACACTTAACTCCGATATTTGACATGTGGAGCTGCATCAGCACATGAGCTCAGCTCCTCCTGAGTCACACTCCCACATCGTATTACAGGAGGAAAAAAATCAACACCTTCAGAGGCTCAGCAACTGAGATCCGTTCAGCACTCACAGGGTTTAGAATCAGGGATACATGAGACAGAGCCACACACACACACAGGATCCTACTGCATAATGCTGACGTACGAGCGTAACGAGATCATACCACATTCCAACATCCACACACACCCTCTCCGAGGCAGCTGTGTAAAATGTGCTGATTATTACAGATACAGGCATCAGGTGTCACTCTGGGATCAGACTCGTTTACTCGGTCCTTAAAAAAAGGTCCGATGCCAGAATCCGATATTTGGTGATGTGATGAAGTCTAGTGCACACACACTAGGTGCACTAATGAAAAGTCTCTTAAAAAAAACCCTCAGAAAACTCAGCAGGAGGCCAGAAATGTTCTACAAACAGCATTAGGGCTATTAGTTATCTAAAATGAAGTATTGAACACACTTTTCAAAGAGCAACAAATTCCTGTTCCTCACACCATGACACCACACACACACACACACACACACACACTAACCTAACGTCATTGGTGAATACACAGCATTTACAATCTGCTTTACAAAACTTTACTTTAAACTTTACAATTTTTTTCCTTCTGTGTTTGTAGACTTCTGTAAAGCTGCTTTGAGACAATGTCCATGGTTAAAAGCGCTACACGAATGAATAGCAGCACTGAATAACAGAACGAGGCGAGTAGTCAGCTATTATTAAGTGCTGCTATTTAAGCTCAGGAAACATGAAACAGAATGAACTAGCAAATTAAATGAGTTCCTCATTATCAGTGTCAGAAATACCCGAAAAAATGTTCTGGGGGAAAAAACCCGTGACACGAACGTGATGTAAACATGTGAGCAGGTTGCAGAGGTCGCGCTTCACACCTCGCCTGATAAATCTTGGTGATGTAACCATGGCAGAGATTTCACACCTGGAAAAAAAACAACATTTTTTTTTCAAGAAAAGCAGGTGATTAAAATTGTAGCTTGAACAGCAATGAAGGCTGAAACGAGAGAAGATAAAATACACACCTGATGATCAGAGAAGGAAAAACAAGATGGACGCAAGATGGACGATCATGATTAAGTAGATTTCATGCAGCTTCAGTGCAAAAGATGTATTTTAAAAAAATCCACAGATAAAATGTTTTCATTTTAATAGCTAGAAAAGATTTTCTTTTGGGTTTTTTTTTGGTTAAATGTTGAAATGAAAATGAAAATTCACTACGTCATCATCAGTCGTGTATCAGATTCAGTGATAACGTTAAATATTTGATGATAACGGACCATCTGGACATCACAGTGCTACATCCTTCACTTTAAATCAGGTGATTTTAGACTAAAAATAAAACCTGATGCTAATAAATAAAGATTTGTTTTGTGTTAGAGGATTAACAGGTCAGGTTTAATTCTTACTGTAAATAAATGAACCTTTTTTCATACAATTTGTTTTTAAAAACTTTACTCATTGTATTCTATAAAACTGGATGTGTGAGTAATTGTAATATTTTTTAAATGGAAATATATTGTTGAAAAGTAAACTTCTACATGCAGGAATAAAAGGAGTGAGTGGTGGAGAGGAGAAAAGAATAAACCTGAAGTAAAAAAATAAAAATGAGGTCCAACAAATTGTTCACTCTAAAATATAACCAACTCTAATACTGGAAAAAATTATATAATAATAATAACAATAATAATAATAATAATAATAATAATAATAACAATAAAAATAAATAAATACATAAATAAAATTAAAAAAATAGAATAAATACCAACAAAACAAGATGGTTAATAAAAAATTTGGAATTTTGTAAAATGGTTTAGTTTTTTTTTAATTCTTAATATGTCTTTCATTTCATTCTTTTTTGTTAAAAATATAATAATAAATAAATAAAATAAATACCAACAAAATAAGATGGTTAATAAAAAAAATCTAAATTTAACTCATGATCTGAAACAAACAATTTGGAATTTAATTTTGAATTTTATTTTTTTTGGTTTGGTCTTAACTTATCTTTTTTTAAAAAAAAAACAAAAAACTTTTTTGTTAAAATAAATAAATAAACAAACAAACAACAATAATAAATCAATCAATTAATCCATTAATTAAAATAAAAGCCAACAAAATATGGTTAATAGAAAAAAAAAAACTAAAAATAACTCCTGATCTGAAACAAACAATTTGGAATTTTTTAAAGTTGTTTAGATTTTTTTTTTTGTTCTTAATTTGTCTTTTCCCCATGTTTTACATGGATTCTCAGGACTCTGTGCATGAAAGGGTTAAAACGTTGTCTTTTATTTCTAACTCGTTCTCTACACCTGATGAATGTCTGCGTCTCTCTTTCATCATGACAGAAATCCTCTGAGTTTTCACACAGGGACGTGACGTGACGTGATTTCAGTTCAACACGTGCAGAGAATAAACACACACACACACACACACACGGCGATGTATTTGTTTGGTATCTTTATATTGAAATGGATGAAGTTTACACAGTGCAGCTACACTATTACAATGTTTATACATACGCGACGCTGGACCAGGATAAATTTTGGCATGTGATAGATGAAGACAGCAGTTTGACGTTAAAGACAAAACCTTAAAGCAACGTATACAACGAGGCAACATTAGTAACGTTACCATGGAGTAGAAATACAAAATAAACCTGACAAAACAAACAAACAAAACCCTTTAATGCATCTTATGTACAAGCCGCCAGTGCCTCATGGAATGACCCCTGCTTTTTATTTATTTAATCTTTCAACACGAGAGTGAAAAAAGGGGCTTCCTGTGACCTCAACCAAACTCAAGCGCGCATCAGATTCTGTTATAAATATGTCTGTTAGGTGCAAAAACCTAAAAATCCAGAGTGTTCTTTACATAGCCATCTCTCTCTCTCTCTCACACACACACACACACACGCTAAATAAGTGCTTCAGGACGCAGCTCTCTGACGAGCCCTGATCCACCGAGGATAACGGTAATGCTAATAAAAATGGATCAAGCTAGCATCAAACTAGCGTGCTAGCTTCCACTCGTCAAAGTGTGTATTAGCGATTAAACAATCACACCATCAAAACATGCCTACTTTAGAGGCGTCTCTTTTCCTTAACAAGACATGCCTCCTTTTTCCTGATTGGTTGGCCCATATTTTTGAAATGAAACATTGCTCTCTCTTTCTTTTCTTTCTCTCTTCTCTTTTTACAGCCTGAGAGCCGAAGCTCTCTTCTTAGTGAGTATTTAATAAATATGGAGGATAAATATTCTGACTGTTCTGAGTATTTAATCCTGACCTTTAATCCTTAAAAGGTGTTACTTCTCTTTACCACAAACCTCCATTTTTTCCTTCCTCACGCTCTCAAAACCATCGCTCCTCCTCTCTTTAGTACATCGCTAATTACAGGAAAGTCTGGACTAGCTAAAGAGGGGTGCCATTACTTTCGTCTTTTATATAAATGTGCTTCTTTACTTTTGTCCCTCTTCTTAGATGATGAAAATCACTGTAGTGTTCGGTCACTCAGTCAATGGCACAAGGGTCTTTTAATGCATGCGTGCACACACACACACACACACACACACACACACACACACACACACACACACAAATCCTATAAGCTCACATAAATTCATCATCAAACGGAAATTATAAAAAGCTTGTCTTCCCAAAAGAAGGCTGTTTGTTAGTTTGTGGTTTAGTTTTGTGCAAGTAGTCTGAAGTAGGACAGTAGCTTGAGTGTGGTGTTAATGTTGTGTGTGAGAGTGTGTGTGTGTGTGTGTGTGTGTGTGTGTGTGTGTGTCAGTAGTATAAAGCCTAGCGCTAAAGCCTCTTCTGCTTTAGTATATTCTGTGTGTTTTGTTTTCACTCTATGCAAAGATCTGGATCTTTTTACAAAAAAAAAAAAAAAAAAAAGGTTTGTTCGGTTCACACACACACACACACACACACACACACACACAAACACACAGATAGAGAGAGAGAGAGAGACAGAGACAGAGAGAGAGAGAGAGAGGTGATATTAGGTGGTCTCTTTGCCCTGAGCTCCTGTCACTGTCTTAATGGAGCTTAAGGTTCGGTTGAACCAGGTCTTTTTAGCCGCTTGGACTTCGTTGAATGCCAGAGCCAAATGATGGTCCAAATCCTGAAACACACACACACACACACACACACACACACACACACACACACACACACACAATCAGACTTGTGAAGTAAAACTGATGTGTGACACTGCGTTCACATTAGCTATTCCCACGTAATCTTTCTAAATTCTATGCAAATTAGTTATGACATCATAAAAGAGCAACAAATCTGAGCAGTTCCTCGGACTGATCTGACTGATCCTACGCTGCGTGTGGTCTGACATTTCTTCAGTTCCTGCAAAACACAAACCCTGTGGTTCAACCTCTTTACATGTGTATAGAGGCGTTATGAAAAAAATGAAAACCTCAGAAGGTACAGCCAGAGATCGCAGGTGTTTCAGGTGAGCAGATGTAGCTCACTTTACTAATCAAATCTCGACATGATCAATCTTGACTTACACACTGATTAGGATATTTAGCTTTAGAAGTGATTCACAGTACTAAAGTATACTAAAGTTTCTGATCACAACATTTTTTTTTTAAATTAAGCTGGATAGGCCACGCCCATCAGAAGCATAAATCAGTCTTGACACGCCCACAAGATACAAGCTACAGCAGCGACATTCCAGCCTTGTGTGTTGACACAGGGTCAGGTTTAAACATGATGTGGTGTGAAGGAGGTGTGTGTGTACTCAGGTGATCTCGGTACCTGGATCTTGCACTCGGCCTCCACCAGCTGCAGTTTGGTCTGAGCGAGTTCCAGCTCCATCTCTCTGAGCTGCACCTGCAGAGCTTCTTTCTCCTCGTCAGTCTCGTCCTCACTCAGCTCTTTAGGAGCCCTCAGAGCCTTCAGCCGGCCCTCTTTATTGAAGAGCACGCTGCACTTCTCACAGCCCTCCACCTTCATCTACACACACACACACACACGGCTGGGTGTTATCAGTGTCGGGAGGACGAGAGAAAAGCCGGCTGATTGTGTAATCTTTATCAGCGTGATGTCAAGCAGGAGCACAAAGTGGGGAAATTGGCCTGAGCTGAACACCGTGTTTTCTTTATCAGTGAGAACACGAGCAGCATGATGATGATGCTCTCCACAGGAGAAACACACACACACACAGTAAGATTTGAGCTTCTTCAGACAGCCCACTAATCTGTCTGTCGTGCAAGTCCACTTTTTCAGTAAAGAGGCCATCATCTACTCAAGAGTCTCTCCACTTAACTCCTCACCTCATTAGAGAACAATAAATCATCTCCTGCTCGGAGTTTCCACCTCACTGCTGAAAGCGTGAAATCAAACCTGAACCCTGTGACCCATTCGTCACTTCAGACTCGAAACACGCCTGTCTAGATCGATTGAACATCAGAGTGAGCGAATGAGAACACTTCCACAGCTTTTTAAACCAGATCTAGGTGACAACTACATTTCCTGTTGAACTCCAAAGGTTTGCTTTTTAAAATAAAAAGATATAACATGAGTTCAGTAAAGAACTAATCGAGTCCTCGTTATCACGGACTGTGGAAAACCATCACTCTAAAATAAGAACGTAAAAACGGACATATACAAAACAAAAGCCTCTGTGGTCAGCAGGCACAAAGCGTGCCAATACTTTACTTAACCATAATATAATGAATGTTAAGTGCAAACTTTGTCAGAATTTTCTGAACAAAGGAAGCCAGCATCGTTCAGTATGGCAAGATTGGCACCCTAAATTCCCTGCTGCTCAAAAGACGGGAAAAGAAAACTGGATCAGGAACTAAAAGGCTGTGGGTTGTTGACCACAGGATCAGGGTTCAAGCCCAAGCACTGCTAAGCTTCCACTGCTGAGTCCTTGAGCAAGGCCCTTAACCCTCTCTGCTCCAGGGGATCTGTATCATGACTGACCCTGAGCTCTGACTCCAATTTCTAAAGCTGCGATATGTGAAGAAAGAATTTCACGGTCCTGTAATGCTGATGTGACAAACAAAGGCTACTTCTAAAGAAAAAACATCCTGATTGGTCATCCTATAAAGTTCATGTCTGACAAATTATCAACAATTAGTAAAGCGAATTCCACTCCTTATAGTCTACAGAACAGGAGGCTCAGTGGTGGGTTTCTCGCCTATCATGCGGAAGGCCCGGGTTCGATTCCCAGCCAATGCCTCAACCCCAGCCACTGGATGCAGTGCCGGTCCCAAGCCCGGAAAAATGGGAGGGTTGCGGCAGGAAGAGCATCCGGCGTAAAACCTGTGCCAAGTTGTTGTGCGGACCAGTTGGTACGCTGTGGCGACCCCGAACAGGGAGCAGCCGAAAGCAACTTCTTCTATAGTCTACAGAACAGGAACTAAATAGTTTCTTGACTATTCTTGATTACTGTAACTCACATTTCACCAGCCAGCAACATTCAGTATAATAAGCTCCGCCCCCAACAGTTCCTGGTCCAGCTCTGGATGACTAAATAATTTCCTGACTGTTCATTTTATAGCGCTAACATTTGCTCAATCTGCAACTTTTAGGTCACTTTAGTCTTTAGAAAACAGTACAGATTCAGTGGCAGGAACCAAAAAGTCTGATCAATGAACCAAAAATAAAATCAGTCCTGGTTCCTGTGGATGGAATACATCTGAAGGTTCTGGATTTTTAAATAAGTAAATAATCAGCCTGCTCACTCAGACATTTTATATACTGAATCCTTCATAAGAGATTAAAATCACAAACACTACTGAAAAGTTCCTCATTAGTGTGATCGATGATCAGACCTATTTGGATAAATAAATATGTTTGGTGTTCATGTGGTGGATAAATTTGTGAGGAGTAACTCACCCGGATCTTCTCCAGCTCTCGTTTATTAGCCGTCTGCTGTTTCTCGAGTCGCTCACTCAGCTGGGAGCAGATCTGACACACACACACACACACACACACACACACACACAATCATGAGAAGATCTGTACATGACATGAAGAACTTTTCCTAGTCTGAGCTGAAGACATTTAGGTATAATTAATGAGAGCAGGCTGACTTCTTCAGCTAAATAGAGAAAGAGAAAAAGAGACTCAAAAAAAAAAAAAAAAATTTCCTCATTTAATCATAATTAACCCCACCCAATAATCCACTCTTTAGCCCCACCCCTTATGCCATCCTTCAACCCCACCCATTAACCCCACCCCTTATGCCACCCTTTAATAGCTCCCATTAATCCACCCTTTAACCCCACCCCTTATGCCATCCTTTAACCCCACCCAATAATACACCCTTTAACCCCACCCCTTATGCCATCCTTTAACCCCACCCAATAATCCACCCTTTAACCCCACCCCTTATGCAACCCTTTAACCACTCATTAATCCACCTTTTAACCCCACCCAATGTCACCTTTTAACCCAACCTCTTTATGCCATCTTTTAACCCAATCCCTTATTCCACCATTTAACCCAATCCCTTATTCCACCATTTAACCCCACCCCTTATTTCACAATTTAACCCTGCCCCTTAACCAGTTTAACCCTGCCCCAACTCTTGTCACTTCGCATTCATGTGAATTTAAAAGTGTAAATCATTACAACATGCGAGAACACGACTGACAAAGACAAAAAAAATAAGCCCAACCTTTTAGAAAATTAGAATACTAGATGCATTTTGTTTTAAAAACATGGAGCAGAAACTATGTACAATTTTATCATTTACTTTTAATCAAACAAGATTTTTGTGTAATATCCACACCACTATAAAGATCCATGACGAATTTAATGAATATTCATAAAAATCTGTTCAAAGTTCCTTCAGAGATTATATTTACCTTCTGAAGGTCAACTGTTACCATTAAAGCTACACCGCGGCTCCTCGTGATTGGTTGTTGTCACACGCCATCATGAATTATTCATGACATTTCCCTCTTGCTCTCCAACTCTCCAATCTTGCTGTAAGACTCTCTGCTATCTTATTAATCTCTCACCCATCTTGTTCTCTCTTCATTTGCATCTGTCTCTCGCTAATGGTGTTATACACAGTCCTCTCCTAATGTCACTGGGAATTCTCTCTCTCTCTCTCTCTCTCTTCATTTTCACAGCCAAATAAAAAAAATACAATTATAATTGTGGGCTTTGAGCGGACCGTTTGATCAGCAGAGTGCGTTTATTCACCAGACCACACGTCCGTCTGCCCTTGTGCTGTCACCGTGACACGTGCAACACGTCTTCATTAACTCTCACACGAGGAGGATGGCTGCACTCCATGCATCTTCATATTATATAAATGAGACCCACATGTTCCTCATCAAAATCAAAAGCTTTCTTCTTTCTTTCTTTTTTCGGCCACAGGCTGTTAACGAAGACAGAAGGCTTCATCTAAAGGAGATAACGATTTAATTCACCTCCATGTGGCTGGTCAGTGTAGAAACTCTACATTAGAGTTTAGGTAAGAATTTAGATATAAAGATGGCAGAAAATATTTTATAATCACACTATTTACTTGAACAAAAAAGCCAGCTATAAAAATAAAAGCTATCAAATGTATTCATTGGTTTTGAAACTCAAATAATTTCAGCTTGAGCCAGAATGCATGAACACTAATACATAAGGTGAAGGTTTCTAAAAGAAAATAAAAAATAAGAGACATGAGCGTAGTCCAGCGCCCAAATATCATCTGCGTGAGTGTTTCCATTTTTCGACAGAGTATAGGGGTGCCAATACTTTAAAAAGCACCACAGATGAGCTACAGGCAGTATTTACTTACCTAAAAAGTGACCCAATAAACTGGCGACTATGAAATGAACTAACATCCGATCAACGGCATGTGATAACGTATGCTAATAATATGCTAATTAACTGGGCTGTAATTGCTCTAAAGCTCGTTAAAGACACCTGCAATTAACTAGAGTTCAGAATTCTGTGTATATTATTGGAACCTGTGAAAAAAAGCCTCTTTTGTGATGTACTCAGTGTTGAAACCACAGCGCAGTTAAACTGTGGAATGAGGTGTTGATTGATTCTCCAGAACAACAGCTCTCATCATAGCGCAGGAGATGTTCTGATACGTTATCGTTTCCATAGCAACAGCGTGTCCGCCCTGACTCGTACGGTGAATGTTTCATGAGTGCAAATAGTTTACAGCTGCTATAGCATAAATGAGAACAGGAACTTGTTTTGTAGACATTATGTGTTTTATTACTCACTTCCTGAGGCTTAAAACATGTTATATTTAACTCTAATCAAAGTGTGTGCGGCTGTTTTAAGGAGTCACACTGGGAGCATTAAGAACAGTGTGTGTGTGTGTTTACCTCTTATGAGCATTTCTACCACTGCACAGCTCATACATTGTTAATTACACACACTGTGTCTCTGTACACATGTATGTGCGTATATAATATAGTATTTTAGTGATGTCTTTTTAAAACCACACCACCAGCTTTGTGTGTGTGTGTGTGCGTATGTACCCCATTATCGTGCTGGATCATGAATCATACTGTCAGCCGGCCCCATTAAAAGCAACTCTACAAGGACACAAGCACTATTTTTTACAGAGCTGAGCTCACATTGTGCACTGATCTCACACACACACACACACACAGGTCCATATATCACTATATTTTAGCATTCTTTTGGGTTCACAGTTTCATAAGAGCCCCACAGACCTACCTGCATTTAAATGAGTTTTATGCTGGTTTAATAAATAAATAAATTAAATTCAACATGATTTATAATTGTACAAATAAATATGTGCATAATAAACATATACTACAATAAGCAAATATATAATCCATATCAATATTATTCAATATTAATGCTTAATAATGAAGTATAACCAGATTCGAAATGTATGACGACTGCAAAGAGATGAAAGAGTAAAAAAAAAAAAAGAAGATAAATAAGTGACGGATAAAAAAGAGCATAAAATAAACAAGTACAAAGGAGTAAAGCAGAAAAAAATAAGATGGAAATGGAGAAAGGAAGCATGAGAAGGAAAGACGGAAGGAAGGAAGGAAGGAAGGAAGGAAGGAAGGAAGGATGAGAAGGAAGGAAGGACAAAAGGAAGGAAAAAGGAAGGAAGAAAGGAAAAATGAAGGAAGAAAGGAAAAAAGGAAAGAAGAAAGGAAAAAAGGAAGGAAGGAAGTTAGGAAGGAAAAAAGGAAGGAAGGATGAGAAGGAAGGACGGAGGAATAAGAAGGAAGGACGAATGAGAAGAAAGGAAGGACAAAAGGAAGGAAAAAAGAAGAAAGGAAAAATTAAGGAAGAAAGGAAAAAAGAAAAGAAGAAAGGAAGGAAGGAAGGAAGGATGAGAAGGAAGGAAGAAAGGAAGGAAGGAAGAATGAGAAGGAAGAAAAAAAGAAAGCAGAGGGTAAAAGAGGCAAGGAAGTGTGCAGTTTGTGTGTGTGTGTGTGTGTGTGTGTGTGTGTGTACTGACCTGTTTGTATTCTCCGATGATGGATCCATTCTTTTTGATCTCTGACTCTGATTTGTCCAGCTCTCTTCGGCACATCTCTTTCAGCTGAGGGGACACACACACACACACACACACACACACACACACACACAGTTCAGAACAAAACTTCATGACAAACATAACTTTCTGAACTGTTCTGAGCGGAGGAGAAGGGCACAGGATGAACCTTTTATCTGTTTTTGTTCCTGTTCTCTCTGACATTCGAGCAGCTATAAACAGTCGTCCCTCACCAGCCTCTCTCTCGTTTTTCTCTCCTTTGAACTTAAGACAAAAAATATCCCTTATTTGTCATAATACTGAGAAACGAAAAAAAAAACAGCTTTTACCATAGAAACAAGTTGCACTGCTGTCAGAGCTGCTGTTATAGAGAATTAATCAACATCTGTCCAATCAGAATTGAGAAGTGAAAAAGTAAGTTGTTTCATGGACATTAAATGTAACTATACGCCGACCATGCATAACATTATGACCACCTGCCCAATATTGTGTAGGTCCCCTTTTGCTGCCAAAACAGCCCTGCCCCGTCATGTACTGTGTATTCTGACACCTTTCTATCAGAACCAGCATTAACTTCTTCAGCAATCTGAGCAACAGTAGCTCGTCTGTTGGATCGGACCACACGGGTCAGCCATCACTCCCCATGTGCATCAATGAGCCTTGGACTCCCATGACCCTGTAACCGGGTCACCACTGTTCCTTCCTTGGATCACTGCAGACCGGGAACAACCCACAAGAGCTGCAGTTTTGGAGATGTTCTGATCCAGTGGTCTAGCCATCACAATTTGGCCCTTCGTCAAACTCGCTCAAATCCTTAGACTTGTCCATTTTTCCTGCTTCTAACACATCAACTTTGAGGACAAAATGTTCACTTGCTGCCTAATATATCCCACCCACTAACAGGTGCCATGATGAGGAGATACTCAGTCTTATTCACGTCACCTGGCACCGCTCACAATGTTATACCTGATCGGTGTACATGGATAAAAAGTACAATGAGTCATTCTTTAATAAATAAATGATTTAATTATAGCTAAATAGATGTGGAAAAAGAGGAATAAAACACTTGGGTACGTGCTCTTATGGGAAAATAAACCTCATGGTGGTAACAGTAGCACTGTATTTTACAGTAAGAGTAACACAGTGTTTTATTCCTTACTTATTTTAAAGCAGATTGTCCAGGTCTAAATGTCAAGCCCTTGGGCAGACGCTGTCACTGTGTCTCACACACACACAATTACAAGGCAGTACATCAGTAATTGGACAGAAACTGTCACAATGTCACAGGAAGTGTCATCTCCAGGACGATGGATTTGGACCAAAAGCAGAAATGACGCTAGACACTTCTTCACCTGCACTCTGTTCATCTCTCGAGTCAAATCAAAGCAATTTGTATAAAATTAGTTCGGCCTTTCATGCAAAGTGGTGATGGATAAACTGAAAAAATCCCTCACATCCTGAGCGGTTTTATTACGGCTTTAAAACACACCACAGGAACGTGAATCAGACCTGAAAGAGTCATTACGCTTTAAAAGAGTCAGTGCAGTAATTATGTACATAACCTCAAGCTGAGCGGTCAGCTCTGAGGCTTCGTAGTGACATTTTAAAGCACAATTATATCCCAGGAGAGGCAGGACAAAAAGTTTCACCTCTACTACATTTTTTAAAAAAGGAAGCTTTTAGGAAAAACAAAAAAAATTGTAGCTGAAGCACATGGATCATGTTGGTCATTCTTGGTCCATGTGGTTTTTCTGTATTTTGTTTCTCAAAGCACAAGAGCTTACATTATTCCTGAGATATCTGATGGAACATCTGATGATGTACTACCTTCCACTGACCTCGTTAGCATTTTTATTTCTTTTTTACATTTTGATTTCTGACAAACTTCTGGAAGGAAAAGTCACATTTAAAATAAATAAATAAAGATATGCATAAAAATAGGCTCTAATATATCATCCTATATTAAACCTTTATAGATATTTCTTTAGTTTCTTCATTAAACTTGTGTTTTACTTCATATATCTCCAACACACACACACACACACACACGCTCAGCAAGGGAAATTATCCACACATGCCCTTTGGCTCCTCTTACTGAGGACACAATCATCAAAATATGAGTTCAGTTCTCACAAGATTCTGTTTTAATCCAAAGAACCTGCCCTGAGGTTCTACCACAGGAGTGGAGGATGAAGAATGAAAAGTATATATTGATATACACAGTGATGGTGTGCTGATTTCCCTCAGGAGGAAGAGAGAGAGACAATATGGCTGACCTGTGCCGCTTCCTCCTCCAGCCGTCTCTTCTCATCCTCAGAGTCGATCAGTTTCTGTTTCGTGATGAGGAGCTCTTTGTTTAGGGCGTCGGCCTTCTCCTCTGCCTGAAAGTCACACACACACTTTTTAGCTGGTCACAACAGGTCTCCACAGAGGATTTTGTAGTAGCTCAGTGAGAGCAGCTCACATTGTCCAGGTCCTTCCTCAGCGAGATCTTACTGCTGACCAGCTCATGAGCGAGATCATCGTTCTCCTGCTCCAGACGCATGTTGGCTTCCTGTAGACGCCGGTTCTCCCTCTGTGGATAAAAAACGGAGAGCATGTGACTTGCTTGTCTTGTGACAGTGTGTGTGTATAATCGTTAACTGTGCCAGTTAACAGAGCAACCTTTGACATGAGAGCTTGTTAAACCAGGCATCCTGACACGCTGAGCACAGACACACCACAACACACTCAGGTTAATCCTCAACTTCACTCCACGTGCTCCAGAGTACATCAGGAACACTCTGCAGCTCACTATATATGTTTTATATACAGATTTAATGTATTATATACTAGCACTATATGTCTAGTAGACCCTACCTAGTGCACTATATGTCTTTGTTTAAAACCTTCCCCACCTAGTGCACTATATGTCTAGTAGACTCTACCTAGAGCACTATGTCTAGTAGACCCTACTTAGAGCACAACACGTCTACTAGATCCTACCTAGTGCACTATATGTCCTACCTAGTGCTACTAGCAACTGTGCTATCTGCCCAGTACACCTTATCTAGTGACTATAAGCCCAAAATAAGGCTAAAATATAATGTGAGCAGTGAAACAGGTTCTCATGTGTGAGGTTCTCCTGACCAGAGACGGTTCTCTGAGTGGAGTTGTGTTAGGCTGACCACCTGGCTAAGGCTCTGTTGCAGGACACCAGACGTGATTTTGCGGAACAATGCGGGACACGAGCGAGGGATAGTTTACTATTAGTATTCTATGTAAATAAATGTTGATTTTAAATTACATGTCTTTTTGCAGTGATGTTAATCCTATTTCAATTCAAACCACAGACTTTAAAAAATGTTAATAAAGGCGCTGTATAATCTGATCAGTAAAAGCACATTTACAAGTAAATTCATTTAAAATGACATATGTGTTCTTACTGGATTCAGTGCATCTTGAATTGATATTTTCTGTCTGATCTGGCAGCTTCGAGTATGGCCTTCTCATTTACATGTCTGTAGAACTCCTGACAGGTGTAGCTGTAATTCACTTTCACAAGAAGTTCAATTTTTATGAGGTACAGAGCTGCTCGGTTCCTTGTCTCTGTCCACGCAGCGGTCATCAGCGAAAACACCCTCTCCACAAAAGCATTGATGACAGGAATGCTTAACGCCAAAGATACCAGAGCTGTCATGTTTGGGGCATTGACATGCTTCCGCAGTGTTGTCCACTTTGTTGCAACAGGATATGTTGTTGCTGCGCTTTCCTTTATGCGTGGCAAAAGAACACAAAATTCATCATACAGTTGGTCCATGTCCAGTTTATGCTTCAGCTGCTCCACAGAGGTCTTGAAAGCTAAATTCCCTCTTAATAGCTAGGCATGAGATGTGCTTTAGGTAGTGGCCATCAGTGACATCAAACCACTTGTTTAGGTAAGCAAGCGCCCTTGACAGAACGCAAGAAAGCCTTGCTCTATAACAGCGGCCTGTGAGGTAGGAAACTGTTGCAGGAGAGTGCTTGTTTCCACTCCAAAGAATCGATCCTTTTCCCTTTGCGCGAGTTTCAATTTGAGATCGGTCACCAACGCGAAAAGCTCACACACAGTTGTCTCGTCTACCTCGGTGTTAAGCACCTTGTTGAAAAAACTTTTAGGCTATTTTGCAAAAACATCAGGTATGCATTCGACACGTTCATACGACACGTCCTCTCCATCCTTGCCATTTGCGAGCAATTTCCAAAGTGCTGATGAACAGCGCTCTTCTCCAAGAGATAAGACATAGCTCTTGGTAGCTGGCCAAGAGTCGTGCAGGTGCTTGACAGCAGGCCATAAACTTAGCCACCGTGTCGGCACATTCCTGTAAAGAGCCGTGCCATTCCTGCCAGAGTGTTTGAGTTTGTGGAGTCCGTGCCTTCCACAAACTCAAACACATCTTTTAATACTTGCACATGTTTAGCTGATGACGAAAAGTGGCTGTATACTTTTGTGATTATGTTCTCAATGTCAATTCTCAGCTTATCACCTGCATACCTCCCACAGATGTGCAGAATATGGGCCAGGCAATTGGCCTTGATGATCGACTCATTCTTGTTCGTCATTTTTTTGTAAACAGAGTTATACACACTATAATTAATGCTGGTGTTATCCGCCGAGTATGCAGAGACACGTTCTAAGCCCAGGTTTCTCTCCTCAAGCCTTGAAACAATCTGGTTAAAATTGGCATCAGAGTCTTCCCTGCAGTCGTCATAAAAGTCCATCAGTTTGTTCTGCACTCCTAGGTCAGGTGTGTAATATCTTAATGCTAATGGGAATAACTTGGTTGTTCCGTAGTTTGATGAATCAGACACAACTGAGAAATGTGGAAGAGAATCCGATCTATCTGCAATCAATGGCGTATTTAACTGTTTCAAACACATTTCTAAAGATGCTGGTGCAAGTACACCTGTAACAATGGATGCACTCTTTGTTCTCCCACAAGCAAGCTTCTTGGCTATTTCTGAATCGGGGAAAATCACCGGGGCTAGTTTAACAGCACAGTTGCCTGACCTACACGATAAACCATGCTGCACATTATGGTAGACACTGGTCACTTCAGCTGCGGTTATTTTATTTAGGTTACTGTCTTTGGGAGGAGAGAAAAAAGTCGTCATGCTCGCGTTAGCATTTCTTAGTTGTGCATTTTTCTTATGGATTTCCCCATCTCCATGCCTTCTTACATCCCCCTCACCTCCGCGTGTGATGGTGAAACTTCGGTGGCATGCACTGCACTCTCCTTTTTTAGGGTCGTCAGTTACTGGTTTTAACCATGTGTATTTTTTCTCCCATTCTTTATTATAGGAACAAAGTGGTTTTTTCTTCTTGGGAGCTTCCATTTGATCCATTTTTTTCTTCTTCTGCTGTTTTTCTGTGTTTTCCCGCTCTCACTTACGAGCACGTACGAGGCTGCCCTGCGCATGTTCAGTGTAATTTTTTTAAATAATTTTTTTTTATTGTGCAATTGTAATTCAAAGAAAGATGAAAAAAATGTTACAGAAGTAATAATAATAATAAAATATTACAGACAAAATTGAAATGCGGGACACTAATTAAGACTTGTGGGACGCGGGACAAAACCTTTGATTTCAGGACTGTCCTGCAAAATGCGAGACAGGTGGTCACCCTAAGCTGTGTAGCACAAGCAGCAGCAATCCTTCCATCTTTTATTTTTATCACTCCCTCTCTCCTATCGTTCCAAAACCAGGAGGTGAAGAGACTTCGTCCAGATCGAAGCTCATTACTGACACACAGCGTGTATGCTAACGAGGGACAGCTCTGAGCCATCACACTACAGAGCTCAGCATACTCTCTCTCTCTTTCTCACACACACAGTGTTGTTACCTCATATCTCTCGATAGGGGCCTCTTGCTGTTCTTGTTGCTCTCGCATTGTGTGATACTCTTTCTCGTACTTCTTCAGCTTCTTTTGACTGATCTGTCACACAAACACACACAGGTATTTTTAAACTATGTGAAACGTGTTAGATTGACAGTGTCCAGATGATGCAAAAAAGTTTAATCAGTGTGTCAGGTTGCAGTGCATTCTGCCATGAACTGAAATCAAAGATCTTAGAGCTCATGACCTGCTCATGTTTAAATTATAATAATAATAATAATAATAATAATAATAATAATAATAATAATAATAAGTAGAAACAGAGGTGTGGCTCAATTACGCACAATTCTGATTGTAAGTGCATACAAATCAGAATACGATCAGAGATGAACAACATGCCATTATATACACGATATTGGCAAAAGTTTTGGGACGTTTGCCTTTACATGCACATGAACTTTAAGGACATCCCATTCTTAATCTGTAGGGTTTAATATGGAGTTGTCCCACCCTTTGCAGCTATAACAGCTTCAACTCTTTTGGGAAGGCTTCCCACAAGGTTTAGGAGTGTGTTTAAGGGAAGTGCATTTGTGAGGTCAGGCACTGATGTTGGACGAGAAGGTCTGGCTCGCAGTCTCCGCTCTAATTCATCCCAAAGGTGTTCTATGGGGTTGAGGTCAGGACTCTGTGCAGGCCAGTCAAGTTCCTCCACACCAAACTCACTCATCCATGTCTTTATGGACCTTGCTTTGGTCACTGGTGTGCAGTCATGTTGGAACAGGAAGGGGTCATCCCCAAACTGTTCCCACAAAGTTGGGAGCATGAAATTGTCCAAAATGTCTTGGTATACTGAAGCATTAAGAGTTCCTTTCACTGGAACCAAGGGGCCGAGCCCAACCCCTGAAAAACAACCCCACAGCATAATCCCCCCTCCACCAAACTTTACACTTGGCACAATGCAGTCAGGCGAGTACCGTTCTCCTGACAACCACTAAACCCCTTTATACACCTTTGGCCATGGAAGTGATTGGAACACCTGAATTCAATTATTTGGAAGGGTGTCCCAAATTTTTTGGCAATGGATATCTGTAGTAGGGTCTACGCAGAATCCTGCTTTTGAAAGCTAAAAACAGTGATAATAGGCTGTTAGGGACATCAGGAGAATACAGATGTGCTTCTAAATTTGCATATTCATAGATCCTGGCATTTTTAATAAAATACTCAGTGGATAAGTTATTTTAACAGTTTCTTGTACATAAAAACTGTCCTAAATGTCTCCTAAAGGCTTTTCTATGCCACAGCAACAGAAAACTCCCTGAAAATGAACCAGTCTCCTGTTTTAATAAACCCTTAATCAGTGCATCAGGCTGTAATTTCGACTCACTTGCAGCTCCGAGCTGTATTTATAATTCTTGCGGCTCACGCTGCAGCTTTTCTTGTTGACAAACCCGATTTAAAGACAAGCCACTGCTGTGTTTTTACGGCACCGGTAGATTTCGGGCCAGAACATTCCGGATCACGATGAGCGCCGTAAATACTCCTGATGGGGTAAATTAGTTTTATTTACAGAGAGCTGTGGATTTCTCTTCTTTAACACAGACCTTCTGAGCTTCTACACAGACGAGTGTTCAGGACGTCCAGCTGCATCAACGCTCTCTGTACACTCAGGGAACAAGTCAGTGTGTGTTTGCGTGTGTGTGTGGATGATAAATGATGGTACTGCATTGCTGCCAGGTGTGTGTTTATTCCTCGTGTTAGTGATGGGTGGAGCTATTTGATTGCCCTGATGTTTGAGTTTGTATATCTCATTTTATAGATAAACAGATAAATGTAGGAAGATAAATTTCTTTATAATATGTAGTGGCACTCAACATGTTCAAAATAACTTCTCGTACCGTATACATTAAACAAACAAACAAACAAACAATATAAACATTAATAAAGTGTGCTTCTTTTAATCCTCACCTTAAAAAAAACCCCACTGTTTTCATGTAAATATAACAAATAACTGAAATGTCGATCAGATTATTACAAATATAACCATAAATTACTTTAAGTAAATTATGAATTATTTAATTAATGAAAGAATTGCACATCGTACTCTTCATCCTGTTATAGTCATCCGTATTCCTGTTATTACTTTACGTTACAGCAGCTATAAACTAAAGAAACGCTAGAGTTACACCGGTATTTCAACGTAACACCTCGCTGTTTTTACTTCTATTCAGTTATTTTAAGTTAAAGTTAAGTATTATCCGTTAATAGTTACAGCTGATAGAGAACAACAAGCTCCTGTTCACTGTGTTACATGAATTTAACCCTGAACATCTCATTAGACAATTCAAACACTAATAAATTAATATCAGTAGTGTTTAAATGGTCAAAAGATCCTGAATGTCCAGTCCTGCTACATGACAGATAAATTCCTTTAAATACTTTAACTTAATTTTGTATAAAAATGCTTGGAATGATATCCGACCACAAAATAGAAGATTTGGCAACAACAACCACGATTACGAAGACCTGGCAACCCTGTGTGATGTCTGTTACAGAGGACCATTCAGAAAGTGTTTAAATACAGGCAGAGCATTCAGAAGCAGAGCTTTTTTGGTGTGTGTGTGTGTGTGTGTGTTTGTCACCCAGCACAGGGGACCCACAGAACAGCCTGGAGTGACACATGATGAGATTCGACGCTGAACAGTTAGCAGCCTGGGTTATGAATGTGAGCCACATTAACAGCGTGTGGATGTCCTTGATCCTTCCTTGCTGATGTCCCAGCTCTCCCGTGCTGCTAGCAGATGAGTTTCACAGCCACCTGGACCCCTGCTGCAGTCTCCACATTGACAGAATGAGGCTGCAGGTGACAGAGCCGCACCCTCTACACCTCCCCTGTGCTTATTTTCCTCTTTCATGTCCTCTCTTTAACAATCACAAACACTTCCCAGAACACATTTCTGTCCAAATCGTTTATTTATTCATTTATTTATTTTCTGTCTGGGGATCTAGAGGCAGCAGGTAGAGAAGGGCTTTATCTTCAACCAGCTCTTGCTGGAGGTTCCACAGACGTTCAACAAGCTATCAATGAGATATAATCTCTACTGAGAGTCCAGGATCTGCACCTGATCTTCACCCAGACTGATCTAATGAACTCGATCAGACTCTACTTCTAGTTAAGGTGAAACTGAAAAGTTCAAGGTGTGGAGCGTGTTTCAGTGTTAAAGTTAGGTAGGAGCTAGGGGTCAGGTATAAGGGGTCAGGTATAAGGGGTCAGGGACTAGGGATAAGGAGTTGGGTATAAGGGATTAGGGATAACTGATTAGTGCTTATAGGAGCATTTGGATCAGGTACAGGGATTAGACATTAATGCTTATAGGAGCATTTGGATCAGGTCCAGCTCCACCTTCTGTACTGTTGACCAGCGACAACCTTGTAAGATCTCCAAAGCACCTTTCCTCACTATTGAAAGAATCAGGTAACAATAGCAACATTGACTGATCACTCAGTCCTGTACGGTACACTCCGCCTCTTACGGCTCCGCCTCCAAAAAAAAAAAAAGGAAAATTTTTTTCTAGAATTTAATTTTAAACTAAATAAACCTACACACACAAAATTTGTTTATTTCTTTTCACTGAATGACAGTTTGATCAAACTAAATCTCCGCCTTACAAATTAGCAGTTAAAGCCTTGTTTAAAGTATTGCTGTGGTTAAAGAAACGTCTTCATAATGTTTGTAATCTAATCCTCCGGTGCTTGTAATTAGAGTGGCTCGAAATTTTTCTTCATTGTGTTATTTAATGAAGATAATTGTTGTCTTTATGCCACATTTACCTTCACTGATGTAATTAATTCTTTTTTAAACCCATGGTTTCAGATATTCTTCATGGCGTGGAAACACACAGAGAGAGAGAGAGCGAGAGAGAGAGAGAGAGAGAGAGACGTCCTTTGCTGCAGTAAAATCCCAGAGGAAATTAATCAGAGATGATTATAATGTTAGTGATCGCACAGACACTCAGATTTCACACAGTGAAACCTCTAACGTTACACCACAGTGCCCTCTGCTGGCCACACAGAAACACTGCACTTTTAAAATATCTTATTTTAATAATTTCAGCAAATTCTACAATCCTATATAATCCCATATGAGGGCCGTGTTTGTGTGCGAGTTACCTTCATGCTACACGCAAGCTCCATGAGCTTCTTGGCGTTCTCTTCGGAGCGGTACCGTTTGGGCACGGGCACACGGAAGAATTTCAGCGCTCCCTCAAAGTCGGCCTGCAGAAGGTCATCCTTCGACGTCTAGCAAGAAGAAAAGCAGGAGACAAGATGAAGATATGAACATTTGCATCACAATATTTAGGATTTCTCAAAACACTAGAGCTGCTCTGAGTACTGCTATTAAGTTACACAAATAGAAGAAAATGTGTGTGTGTTTGTGTGTGTGTGTGTGTTACCTTCAGTAATGCCAGTGCTACATTAAATATGACACTGATTCCCTGTAACAGAAAGACAAGCACAGTTCAGACTGCACTGCAGCTTAATAATAATAAAAGACATCATTAAAAATGATGATAATTTTTGGGTGAAACGTTGATGAGCGCAGCGTCACACCTCACACAGGAGCAGGTCGATGATGTGAAACACCATGTAGAGAGGAAACTTGGCTGTAAAGAGGGTGAGAAACCACTGGGAGGCGTACATGTGTGCTTCCAAACCTATACTTAAGAAGTGTGTGTACAAATCTGGAATGTATTCCTGTAGAGAGAGAGAAAGAGAGAGAGAGAGAGAGAGAGAGAGAGAGAGAGAGAGAGAGAGAGAGAGACAGGGGAGAGAGAGAGCAAAAAAAGAAAGAGAGAGAGAGAAAGCAAGAGGGAAAGACAGCGAGAGAGAAAGATAGAGAGGGAGCCAAAAACAGAGGGAGAGACAGAGAGAGCAGGAGGAAAAGAGAGAGAGAGCAGAAGAGAGAAATTGAGAGAGAGACAGAGAGAGAGAGAGAGAAATAGGGAGAGAGGGAGAGAGAAATAGGGAGAGAGGGAGAGTGAGCAGGAGGGAGAGAGAGAGCGTGGGGAGAAATGGGGTAAGAAGAGGGGGATAAATAAAAGAAAATGTGAGTATATATAAGAGATAAATATTTAAAGTGATGTAAAATAAAGACACTGCTGTGAGTTTGACTAAAACAGCTGAAGTGTTTGTACTCGTTCAGCTGAACAATACCTTTATATACTGCACTTATTTCATCACCTGAAGTACTCATAATGACTGGGTTTATCATTTCTCTTCTAACCACACACACACACACACACACACACACTCATATACACACTCAAATACACACTCAAATACACACTCAAACTCATTTTTTTTAAATGCAGAGGACTAATTAAACATTTTGTAAAATTGTGTTGGACTTTTAAAAAAATCTTATTATAGTTGAGGGATAATTAGTATTATTTTTACAATTTTGTTAGCAGTGATTTTTATTCACGTAAAAACGTCACCGTGGGAGATGATTTGTGAATTTCTTTTTTATTTTATAACATTGCTGAAATTTCATTTTTTTTTATTACGCTATATATTTTTTAATTTTTTTAATCCATTACCTCTGTCTGAAACAAAGTGCTGAAACGGGAGACTCCTTCCATAAACGTTAAACAGACGTCTCCTTAACGATATTACTGTTGCTATGGAAACGATAAGGTATCAGAGCGAGCGCATTAATATGAATCTGCGCTTTTGTCAGAGCTGCTGTTGGAGAGAATTAATCAACACCTGATCCACCAATCAGACTCCAGAAGTCAGCAGATCTGTTATAAAATCACACACACACACACACACACACCCTGCATGAGTCTCTCCAGCTGAAAGAACTTGCAGTGTAGGTCTTCAAAGTTCTGTTTGAAGAGTTCCCTGAGACCGTAGTCAAACATGATCTTCACCAGAACGCTAAATGCCTGTTCTTCCGGCATCTGGACAGACACACACACACACACACACTATTATTTTCTCCATCACTGAGATGTTCAGCAACTGAATTGAAGACAAGCAACTGGAAAACATCTGTAACTAATGTCCATGTTTTGTTTTGTTTTGTTTTTTCCTGGTGATGATGCAAGCCAGCTGTGTAAACACTTCTCTATGATGATCAGTCAAATAATTCCCAGAATTCCCTACCACCAGAATTGATCACATGACTCACATGAAGCAGCAGCACAGCAGCCAGGAAAGACTGGCCCTGACAGTAGCCAATCTCTTCATCATACACAGAGTAGGCCTGGGGGAAGAGGAAGAGGAGTCACGTGTTATAAACATGTTATGTGCATACGGGGGATGGAGTTTAGACGTCCAAGGTGTCAGGACACAAGAGATTTCTAATCATCAGCATGCACTTCCTCAATGTTGCTATGGTGATGTCTGATGCTAATATCTAGCTTTGTTTTTGTTTAAATTTTCAGGTACCGAAGCTTATAAATGCAATAAACACGCTTTCTACATTATAATAAACAGTAACCATAAACATTTCCATTCTTAGAGACTTTTGCATTTGTTACTTGACAGGAAATATACACCGATCAGGTATAACACTGTGAGCAGTGACAGGTGAAGTGAATAAGACTGATGATCTCCTCATCATGGCACCTGTTAGTGGGTGGGATATATTAGGCAGCAAGTGAACATTTTGTCCTCAAAGTTGATGTGTTAGAAGCAGGAAAAATGGACAAGCGTAAGGATTTGAGCGAGTTTGACGAAGGGCCAAATTGTGATGGCTAGACCACTGGATCAGAACATCTCCAAAACTGCAGCTCTTGTGGGGTGTTCCCGGTCTGCAGTGGTCAGTATCTATCAAAAATTTTCCTGTAAGACTTGTATGTTGTGAGGTCCATGGAGGAAGGAATGAAAGAAATAAAAAAGACAGAAAGACAGACAGAAAAAAAAAGAAAGAAAAAAAGAAAAGAAAGGAAAGAAGAAAGAAAGAAAGAAAGAAAGAAAGAAAGAAAGAAAGAAAGAAAGAAAGAAAGAAGGAAAGAAAGAAGGGAAAGAAAGAAAGAAAGAAAGAAAGAAAGAAAGAAAGAAAAAGAAAAAAAAAAAAAAGAAAGACAGACAGAAAAAAGGGAAAAAAGACAGAAAAAAAGACAGACCGAAAGAAATACAGAAAAAAGACAGACAGACAGAAAGATGGGTGTAAGTGCAAAACTAAAGAGGAAGTTTAAAAGAAAAAAAAGAAAGTTTGATTTTTTTTTTTTGGTTGAAACGGATACTATACCATTTCTTTAAAACAAACCCTGTCTCTGGTGGAGTACATTTTTAACGCCGCCCGGAAAAGCACAGCCGTATTAAACCTGGTGAACTCTTAATTGAGCCGTCTCGAGGTCCCCCGGGAGCTCGGAGCGTACAGTGAGAGAGCTGAATTATTACGAGGTCAATAAAGAAAGAAAAAAAATCCATGTGGCTCTGAGTGATGGCGGTAAACACCACGGAGGAGGAGTGGTGAATTATTAAGACGCAAATCAAACACTCGGCCCTGAGTCCTCCATCCGTCACCGCCGTCACAATAAACCTAATGACCTTATAACCGCCGGGGGAAAAATGTAAAAAAAAAAAAAAAAAAAAATATTTTTTAGGAAGTGTGTGAAGGTGTGTGTCGGCTCGGATGCTCGTCTGGGTAAACGTGCTTACTCAAGCTTCCCTGCTCATCAAGTTTGAGCGATATTCTCAACTCTGAGCGCTCATACGGGACCAGACTCTGACCTAAAGTGACGTTGCTATGGCAACAGTAATGTCCAGTCCAGAGTCATCTGCGTATGTGCACTACACAGGGGTTCCTGCACCGGACTGTACCAGTGCACTAAGGGTTCAGAGTTTATTGGCTCTAAAGTGTAGTCTGAAGCGGACTGTGTCCGTGATTACGCTTCTTACTCCTTTAAAAAGATTTTTATCAGTTTAACGACCTGAGACATCTGGTGATACAGACAGAAAGACAGAAAGACAGACAGACAGAAAGGAAGAAAGACAGACAGACAGACAGACAGACAGATAGGAAGGGACAGACAGGAAGACAGACAGACAGACAGAAAGAAAGATTAATGTCCTGAGACATCTGGTGATACAGACAGAAAGACAGAAAGACAGACAGACAGAAAGGAAGAAAGACAGACAGACAGACAGACAGACAGACAGACAGACAGGAAGACAGACAGAAAGAAAGATTAATGTCCTGAGACATCTGTGAGAGAAGTTGTTTGTTCAGCTCCAGCAGATTTCTGACACTGGAGACTCCTTCCATAAACACTAACAATCACCAAGAACGAGTCCCTGTAGATGATCTGTTACCATGGAAACGAGAAACCATAAAATGTTCAATTATGTGCAATTGTGTAAAAAAAAAAAAAAGAAACACTAATGCAGGTCAGCTTCGTGATGATCTTGATGTGAAGGTTATCTAATATGATGCGTGTGTGTGTGCGTGTGTGTGTGTGTGTGTGTGTGTTTTCTCACCTTACAGATCTTATACAGCGAGTCCTGACCGTCACCTCCTGTGTCCTTAAAGTAGTCGTGTGCTGGAAATGTGCGGTTAATATCTCGAGTGATGGCACTGTCCTGAGGTGATTCCTGCACGCACACACACACACACACACACACAGAAAATTACTCCATGCAACAACACACTTTCTTCTAAAGCTCTGAGCACGTCTGTACTGAGACTCACATCTGAGAGGAACATGGAGAAACCTAGAGAGCATCATGAACCCACTGTGTGTGTGTGTGTGTGTGTGTGTGTGTGTGTGTGAAATTGAGATATATCTGAAGTTATCAAGCTGGACAAACAAGTTTGAGTGTCAGGGATCAAGAGCTATGAGGTGAAGTAAGAGTATAAAAGAAATAAAAAAGTGTGTGTGTGTGTGTGTGTGTGTGGGGGGGTTTTTGAATCCCTCCAGACTGTACACAGTCATGCTGCTCAGCTGAAGAAACAGATTTTAGTCAGTCTAAACAAGAAGTCTCTTTTTAGCCACACGACAGCTGTTTGGTGAAGTAAGTGGACTTCACCGAGAGAAAAAAAACATGTTGCTGTCAAAAAATCTTTTTCTGCTGCTGCTTCATCACTTCATCATAACACACTCTGGACAATAACAACAAACAAACAAAAACAAACAAACAAACCAAACCTGGGGGCTTCTCGAGTTTACTGAAGATCTGGCAAAAAAAAGTACATTTCAGCGAAGCTGTGCTGGAGGCTAAGAAAGAAAGTAAATAAAGAAGGAAGGAATCAAGGAAGGGAAGGAGGGAGGGAGAAGGTGCGCTTTAACTCTTCATTTGAATCTGTTCCATCTGGTAAGGTAAGATTCCGACTTTTGTGTACGATTTGTTTAACGTGGTTGGTTCTAGAGTTGTTATTTGAACTGTTATTGTATAGCTTGTTGATCTTTGCTTCTTAGTTGTCTCGGGTGATTAATCAAGAATAGTTTCGGTCTCCCTTAGGGTGTGAATTGTGGGCAGGGCTAACTAATTTATATTAAAGGTTCTGTTTGCAGTTTGCCTCGTCAATACCTGTTACTCACTTAAATAGTAAGTATATTGTCATTTTTTTCTTGTTCTTACATCCTTAGTCTCACTTTTCATACTTTGACAAGACCACTGACATGTGCCTCAAACCGATTTCTGTTGTTACCTCTTACAGACACAGGCATTCTCATCCACGAAGCAGAGGTCATGTTTCTAGAAACCTCATCTACCCTCCCCTTGTTGTCTCAGTCTCAAACAGTGGTGGTAGGTGGGCTCTGGAACTGCCAGTCTGCTGTAAGGAAGGCTGACTTCATCTCAGCTTTAGCCTCCCACTATTCCTTTGATTTTCTGGCACTAACTGAGACCTGGATATCACCACAGAACACTGCTACACTGGCTGCTCTTTCCTCTGCCTATACTTTCTCTCACTTACCACGAGAATCAGGCAGGGGTGGTGGTACAGGTTTGCTGTTGTCACGGAGATGGTGTTCCTCACCTCTCCCCTTGTCTCATCTAACCATCTCTTCTTTTGAATTCCATGCAGTTTCAGTTACCTCTCCAATCAACCTCTTCATCATTGTCATCTACCGCCCCCCTGGTCCCCTAGGTAACTTCTTGGATGAAATGGACACTCTCCTCAGCGTTTTCCCTTCTGACAGCACCCCTCTGACAGTCCTTGGAGATTTCAACCTCCCATCTGACAAGCTTCACTCTTCTGGCCTTCTGGCTCTTCTGAATTCATTCGCCTTGTCCTTCAACAGCTGCCCTCCCACACACAAGGAAGGAAACGTCCTGGATCTAGTCTTCACTCATCCTTCTCCAGTTACAGACATGACTGTTACCCCTCTTCATATCTCCGATCATCACCTGGTATCCTTCTCTATCACTCTCCCTGTCCTGCCTAAATGTAACTCCCAGCACCTCTCTCTCACCCGACGAAACCTCCACTCTATCTCTCCTTCCTCTGTAGCTTCCTGCACTCTTTCATCCCTTCCTGACCATGAATCCTTCTCCTCCCTTCCCCTGGACTCAGCTACTGACACTCTGCTTTCCTCCCTTTCCTCAACCATGGACCTTCTCTGCCCTTTGTCTACCATACGCAGGAAGAATTCTTCCACTGCTCCTTGGTTGTCAGACGTACTTCGCAACAATCGGAGAGAACTACGATCAGCAGCGAGGAAGTGGAAGAAATCTAAACTCGACACAGACCTCATCTCTTATCGCACGCTCCTGTCCAAATTCTCCTTGGACGTGACTTCTGCCAAGACCTCCTTCTACAAGGAAAAGCTTGAAACTTCTGCACAAGATCCCCGAAAGCTCCACAACATCTTCTCGTCACTACTCAACCCTCCGGCTCCACCAAAGATTTTGCCTCTTTTTACACAGAGAAGATTGAGAGGATCTGCCAGACCTTCACGTCTCTCCCAACTTCACCTACATCACACAATCAGCACTCCGCTACTCCTTCACTGACGCAGCTCTCAACTGTAGCAGCAGAAGAGGTTTTGCAAATTACCCGGTCCTGCAATCCTACCACCTGCCCACTGGATCCAATCCCTTCAGCTATGCTCCAGACCATCTCACCTGACCTCCTACCCTTCATCACCACAGTCATCAATGGATCCTTAACGTCTGGTCACGTTCCAACTGCCTTTAAGAAAGCCAGGGTCATCCCCATCCTGAAGAAACCTGCTCTGGATCCCTCAGACATCAGCAACTACAGACCGGTATCACTTCTCTCATTCCTTTCAAAAATTCTCGAACGTGTTGTTTGTAATCAGCTGTCTGACTATCTCCTGCAGAATAACCTCCATGACCCCAACCAGTCTGGCTTCAAAGCAGCACATTCCACAGAGACTGTCCTTTTGGCAGTCACTGAGACACTACATGCTGCTAGATCAGCCAAACTGTCATCGGTCCTTCATCCTCCTCGACCTGTCTGCAGCATTTGACACAGTAAACCACAAGACTCTCTTGTCCACCCTCAGGAGTCTTGGAATTTGTGGAACAGCATGGGAATGGTTTGCTTCCTACCTGGATGGTCGCTCATATCAGGTAACATGGAAGGGATTGACATCTGCTCCACGCAGACTCTCTACTGGTGTCCCACAAGGCTCAGTACTTGGTCCTCTCCTTTTCTCCCTCTATACTCACACTCTTGGCAAAGTTATATCCTCACATGGCTTTTCATACCACTGCTATGCCGATGACACCCAACTTATCTTCTCCTTCCCTCCCTCAGATACCACGACTTCTGCTCGGATCTCAGCGTGTCTGGTGGACATTTCATCTTGGATGACGGCTCATCAGCTGAAAATCAATCCCAGCAAAACCGAGCTGCTGATAATTCCAGGTGATCCATCCCCAGCCCAAGACCTCGCGATATCTCTGAGCAACTCCATGATTTCCCCTTCAGCCACTGCTCGCAACCTCAGGATAACCATGGACAATCAACTATCCTTTTCCTCCCATGTCACTAATGTGACACGCTCATGTCGGTTTCTTCTGTACAACATCAGAAGGATTCGGCCATTTCTATCCACACAGGCTACTCAGGTGCTTGTTCAGTCTCTGGTCATCTCGAGATTGGACTACTGCAACTCTCTTCTGGCAGGTCTACCTCTGAACGCAATTCGCCCACTTCAAATGATCCAAAATGCAGCTGCACCACTTGTTTTCAACCTGCCCAAGTTCTCCCACACCACCTCACTGCTGCGTTCCCTCCACTGGCTTCCGGTAGCTGCACGCATCAGATTCAACACACTAATGCTTGCCTACAAAGCCAAGAATGGACCAGCGCCATCTTACCTCAAAGCTCTCGTCACTCCTCGCACTGCACCTCGCTCACTCAGATCCACTAGCACTGCTCGACTGGTCCCACCATCTCTCAGGGAAAAAGGTAGGTATACATCTAGACTCTTCTCTGTTCTGGCACCGAGGTGGTGGAACGAACTTCCCCTAGGTATCCGTACGGCCGAGTCTCTGACCGCCTTCAAACGGCAACTGAAGACTCACCTCTTCCTGAAGTACTTACACTAGCTCTTATTTTTCCAGTTAACGTAATATGTTGCAACGAAAAAAAAACAACAAAAAAAAACAAAAAAAAAACACCCAACTCAGTGTTAGGCTAATGCTATCCCAAGTTGTGGCTTATTGAACCAGTGTTAATGTATTCAGTGACTGAGAACTAAAGCACTTTTGTACGTCGCTCTGGATAAGAGCGTCTGCCAAATGCCAGAAATGTAGAAGGGAAGGAGGGAGGAAGGAAGGAAGGAAGTCCATAGTTTAATGAGTAATGAATTTATTTGCTAGTTTTGGTTCAGGTTGTAAAAATGGCTTTAGATGTCTCTCTTTTCCAGAGCTGGAGATCACAACTGCGCTGATACACAGGTTTGTATGAGTCTCACACACACACACACACACACACACAACAACAATAATAATAATAATAATAATAATAATAATAATAATAATAATAAACAACCCTAAACTTTTAGTACCACAACTTTTACAATACAATAACATAATAATTACTTTTGCTGAAAGACTGAGAGCGCGAGAGAGACAGAGAGAGAGACTGAGAGTGTGTGTGAGTGAGAGAGAGAGAGAGAGAGAGAGAGACAGAGAGAGAGACTGAGTGTGTGTGAGTGAGAGAGAGAGAGAGAGAGAGAGAGAGAGAGAGAGAGAGAGAGAGAGAGAGAGAGGTCAGGTTAACTTCCTCAGGTATTAATGTGACCTGAGGAACTGAGGGATGAAGGGAAGAATGGGGGGGAAAAAAGAAAGAAAAAGAGAAGCACTTCTTGCCTTGGCCTACTTACACAGTCAATTAGGTTGTCTTTGGAAAAGTGTGTGTGTGTGTGTGTGTGTGTGTGTGAGTGAGAGAGAGAGAGAGAAAGTTTTAAACAAATTCAAGTGGAATCTCACATCCACACTGCAACTATCTGTGTGTGTGTGTGTGCGTGTGTGTGTGTGTGTGTGTGAGAGATTGAGGTTCATTCCATGTAATTTCCTTCCAGCTAATGTGTCAGCCTCCAGTGCCTCACATTCACCTAAAAACACAAATTAAAGTGCAGAAGTGGGCCGGTGTTACAGTGTAACCTACTTCTGTTTTTATTCCACAATCATCCAACATCTACACAGTCACATGACCAAGGTCACATGACCACCGACATGCACCGGGAACACAGATCAGGTGACTTCAAACACAAAAGGCTAGGACACAGCCTCCAGTGTAAAGACAAAAGAAAGAGAGAGAGAGAGAGAGAGAGAGAGAGAGAGAGAGCAGAGAGAGAGAGAGAGTGTGTGAAAGAGAGAGTGAGCGAATGTGTGTGTGTGAGACAGAGAGAGTGAGAGAAGGAGAAGGAGGAGGAGAACAAGAAGAAGGAGAAAATGAGAAGAAGGAGAAGGAGAAGAAGGAGAAGAAGCTGAAGGAGAAGGAGGAGAAAAGGAGAAGGAGTTGAAGGAGTTGAAGAAGAAGAAGAAGAAGAAGAAGAAGAAAAGAAGAAGTTGAAGTTGAAGAAGAAGAAGATGACTAAAACGTGTCATTCTTTAATGAAGAAAAAATTACAACAAATTCGTTGGAAAAACTGTTCTGGTGCAAGAACACAACTGCAACCACGACACGTTGTGATCAGCTTCAGCACACCATCCTGGGGTTGATTGTTTTCCTGTAACTGCAGGACACTGTAGTGGCTTTATTGCTGACATTTAATAGATCTGTGTTATGACCTCAGTGTTACATAAAAACAAAACAAAAATTTGATAGTGTAAAGAGGAAATACATTCTGACAGCTTTAACACACACACACACACACACACACACACACACACACACACACGATGCTGAGTTACAGTACACCCTCACTACCTCTAACTGTCAGAGTGATTTAAGAGCACCTCAGCAAGGTGACTCTCACACCATCGGCTCCATCTCTAATCACCCCAAACCTCCACTCGCTCCCTCAGCAGCTAGTGCACTTCAGAGCCGCCATATTCAGCAGACTCGCGTCACTCGGACAGCGCACGTAAACACCCGCCATCTTTACCCCTGAGGAATGATTTATATAACAGAAGGCTTTTCTGCATCAGGATTAAACACGTGTGTCATGTTTATACTAATGATGTGATGCAGGGCTTAATTATATGCAAACTGGAAGCCATGCATTGTGGTGATGACCAATAGGAATGAGGGATGACAGGGGTAGGGTTCATTACTCCACCTACACGTCTGTGTGTGCTGCTCGGTTTTTTTATTTCCTAGCTGCAGCAGGCCATCTCTACTATCCTGAACCAAGCTTAAAATGTTCAAATTTAGGTAAACAGATCGAAATAAATGAATTACAAAGAATTAATGCCATTTTTCGTTTTATCTGATACTGCAGTAAACACGTTTCATACTTCGCGGTCTCACTTGGTATTCTAAGCATCTAGGAAAAAGCAAGGAAGAAAGAACACAGCCTCTGTGTCAACAATAACAAAAACAACAACAACAAGGTGATAGAGAGTGAGAGGTGAAGTGATGATCTCCTCATCATGGCACCTGTTAGTGGGTGGGATATATTAGGCAGCAAGTGAACATTTTGTCCTCAAAGTTGATGTGTTAGAAGCAGGAAAAATGGACAAGCGTAAGGATTTGAGCGAGTTTGATGAAGGGCCAAATTGTGATGGCTAGACCACTGGATCAGAGCATCTCCAAAACTGCAGCTCTTGTGGGCTGTTCCCGGTCTGCAGTGGTCAGTATCTATCAAAAGTGGTCCAAGGAAGGAACAGTGGTGAACCGGAGACAGGGTCATGGGCGGCCGAGGCTCATTGATGCACGTGGGGAGTGAAGGCTGGCCCGATCCAACAAATGAGCTACTGTTGCTCAAATTGCTGAAGAAGTTAATGCTGGTTCTGATAGAAAGGTGTCAGAATACACAGTGCATGACGGGTCAGGGCTGTTTTGGCAGCAAAAGGGGGACCAGCACAATATTAGGCAGGTGGTCATAATCTTAAGCTGATCTGTGTGTATATGCTATGTCTATATACAGTGCATCCGGAAAGTATTCACAGAGCTTCACTTTCTCCACATGTTATGTTACAGCTTTATTCCAAAATGGATTAAATTCATTATTTTCCTCAAAATTCTTCAACCAATACCCCATAATGATAACATGAAAGAAGTTTTTTTGAATTTCTAAATTTCTTTCTAAATTTAAAAAAAAAAAAGAAATCACATGTACTTAAGTATTCAAAGCCTTTGCTATGACACTCAGTATTGATCTCAGGTGCTTCCTGTTTCCACTGATCATCCTTGAGATGTTTCTACCACTTGACTGGAGTCCACCTGTGGTCAGATCAGTTGATTGTACATGATTTGGAAAGGCACACACGTGTCTATATAAAGTCCCACAGTTAACAGTGCATGTCAGAGCACAAACCAAGCCATGAAGTCCAAAGAATTGTGTGTAGACCTCCGAGACAGGATTGTATGGAGGCACAGATCTGAGGAAGGGTACAGAAACATTTCTGCAGCATTGAAGGTCCCAATGAGCACAGTGGCCTTCATCATCCATAAATGGAGGAAGTTTGGAACCACCAGGACTCTTCCTAGAGCGGGCCGTCCGGCCAAACTGAGTGATCGGGAGAGAAGAGCCTTAGTCAGAGAGGTGACCAAGAACCCGATGGTCACTCTGAAAGAGCTCCAGCGTTTCTCTGTGGAGAGAGGAGAACCTTCCAGAAGAACAACCATCTCCACCAATCAGGCCTGTATGATAGAGTGACCAGACGGAAGCCGCTCCTCAGTAAAAGGCACATGACCGCCCACCAAAAGTCACCTGAAGGACTCTCAGACCATGAGAAACAAAATTCTCTAGTCAAATGAAACAAAGATTGAACTCTTTGGCCTGAATGGCAAGCGTCATGTCTGGAGGAAACCAGGCACCGCTCATCACCTGGTCAATACCATCCCTACAGTGAAGCATGGTGGTGGCAGCATCATGCTGTGGGGATGTTTTTCAGCAGCAGGAACTGGGAGACTAGTCAGGATCGAGGGAAAGATGAATGCAGAAATGTACAGACATATCCTTGATGAAAACGCTCTGGACCTCAGACTGTAGCGACGGTCCATCTTCCAACAGGACAACGATCCTAAGCACACAGCCAAGATAACAAAAGGAGTGGCTACGGGACAACCCTGTGAATGTCCTTGAGTGACCCAGCCAGAGTCCAGACTTGAACCTGATTTGAACCTGATCTCTGGAGAGATCTGCAGCGACGCTCCCCATCCGACCCCATCCAGAGAAGAAACTGCCCAAAAATAGGTGTGCCAAGCTTGTAGCATCATACTCAAAAAGACTTGTAACTGGTGCCAAAGGTGCTTCAACAAAGTATTGAGCAAAGACTGTGAATACTTATGTACATGGGATTTTTTCAGTTTTTATTTTTGAATAAATTTTTAAAGATTTACAAATCTGAACACCTCATACATATAAATACAGAAAGATGGAACTCCACACACACACACACACACACACACACACACACACGAGTCAGCACCACTGGAAATGGGGAATCTCTGTCTTGATCTGCTGTCTCTCTGTCAATGTTTTATTCATCTCCTTCAAACACAAGTTCTGTCTGTTAAAAGCAAGGACACACACTCTGTCATTGCTTCTAACACACACACACACACGTTCTCTCTCCCATATCAATATTCCTGACACATTTCCAAAATCGTCACATCCCTGGTTTCTCATCCTTCATGATTATTGTTACACCCTTCACACCGGTGTGTGTCGTATTTGCGACACGTTACAGACGAACTCATTCCCCTCGCTCAGACGGCTCCGAGTGCTAGCGACGGATTCCGGTCTTACCGAACGTAGCTCCCTTTTTTTTTCCAGAGATTAATTATCTGCGCTCTCCATTATTGATGATGTGTTTATGTGGAAGAGAAGAGATCCTAAATAATGCATCTGCAGCCCGCAGCGCTCGGCTGACTCCGCGCGGCAGCACTTTACACGCTCGCTTCGACAGCGCCACGTGCCTCCGTAACACACATTAACGTGAAAAAGCTGAGGATACGGTCGAGAGAGAATTATTTACCACGCTCTCTTCCTCTCTCTCTCTACCACTTACGACAGTCATAAAGACTTCAGGAAACTGAGAGCACGAGCTCCTGACCAGAAGAGCATTACTCTCACATTATGAGAAATGCCACTATCTTTTACCACCACATAATCCTGTTAATGCGCTCAGGAAATGCAGGCTTGACAGGAAAGAGGCGAGGACGGTCTCAACAGGCTTGAGGTCCCAAAATCATCAACTGGATTTGACTTTTGAATGAATAAATAACTAAATAAGTGAAATTTAGACAAACGATGAACACTGAAGTTCTGATATTATTATTATTATTATCATTATTATTATAAGAAGAAAAGTAAAATCTCCAGTGAGATAAAACATAACTGGACAAAAACAAAAGTGGTAGCTAACCTAAGCTAATAATATTTTATGAGCTAGCTAGATAAGTCTGTTCATTCAGACTTAAGG
>JAUCMX010000015.1:23427117-23454617 GCA_033459395.1 Hemibagrus guttatus | reverse complement strand
TATAATATTATTTATATAATAATTTATTATATAATATAATTTATTCTAATTATTAACATTTTGTATTTTATATATATTTGTTTTTTGTTTTTTTTCGTTTTGTTTTTTTAGGTTTTAAATAAAAGGTACCATTGAATTTATTTATCTTGACACATTATTGTAATAATCTAAAATCTTCAAGTATTGTAATATAATTTTTTTGGCGATCCCCAACTTTAATAACTGCTCATTCTCCAGGAAACATCCTGATTTAAAAATAAAAAAAAAATAAATAAATACAAATAAAAAAAAAAATAGATTAAATAAATAAATAATCAAAAAGTCACCTGAACTTTGCTCTGAAACCGGTCCTTTTTAAAAAAATAAAATAAAATAAAATAAAAAAAAATAAATTAAAAAAAAGAAGAAGGGGGTATTCCGAGTGTGGGTTCGATTTTGGATTCTTTACCAAAAAAAAAAAAAAGAAAATGTAACAAATAATAAATAAATAAATCTACATTTCTCTAAAATCGAAGAGGAAACATTAATCTTGACCATCCGCACTTCAGTGAGCATTTTCTCAATGGCCAGAAAGTCAAACCGAAACAATAAAAATGAGTGAAATGCGAAGGAGCTCTTTTACGTCTTTTGTTTCTTCACTCGTGTTACTAACAAACAGACACAAAACAAAGTCATGTGCACTTAATAACAAAGATGACTCTTGAGTTAAGACTTTCAGCTCGACTCGCTTCACTCTCCCTCGAACACTACAGCTACAGTCCAAATGCGTCCAAGCACACAGCTAGAGGCCACCAGATTGCGATCTGAAGTTTCAACACACAGCTGGAACACGTGGAAGAAATAAAAGCCCTTTTTTTCCCACCCTCTGTATGCGACATGTGGTTCTGCCATTTTACTTCAGAACCTCCCGAATAGACATATTGCACAGTGCCCTGCCCTAACATGGCAGTTAAGAAACAGTCTAAAACCAGGTTTATATACGATTTTAAAGCGCTCTCATCCTCGACATCGCGTACATCTCTAAGTACAAAGACAACTTCATGGTTATAGCAGACTGTATATCGTGGAGTTAGAAAAGTAAATCTATAATCTAATCCAACATGCAGTAAAGTGTTTTAACAAAAAAATATTATTTTTTTTCTTCTTCGCTGGTCAAAACTGCCTGGTAATTCTTAGAGAAAATGATCTTTGTCACAGTTCTACTGGATATAAAACACTCTGACATCAAGACGCACAAGTTTTTATAGTGATACTGATATAATAAATAGATACTTTAGATCCAAGCGCACACAGCCCACGATACAGGAGACACTATTGCGTACGTGTTCTCAAACATGACATTTTCATTCATTAGGTTTGTTTCTTGTTTTAAAAATTTAAATAAAAAAAAAAGAAAGAAAGGTAATGTCCATTAAATATTTCACTTTGGTCAACTAGAAGACAAAGCTATCTAAAGGAAAACAGTACCACGAAGTGAAGTTGTGACCAGTGTGATAAACCGACTTCAAGCTCACAGCAGGGATTATACTGACGAGAGACGAGGAGGAGGAGGAGGAGGAGGCAAATTCCAGTGTCCTCCATTTTCTTGGCACCTTCACATATATAAATGATGAATTATGTACAGAAAGAAAGGTCCAGCTTATTAATATACAGAGGATATACTTGGACCTTGCTAAAACAGTCATGACGCCTTTTGTTTGTTTGTTTGTTTGAGGGTTTTTCCCCCCAACAAGACTCACAGCCTTATTTGTTTGTTTTTTTGCTTGCTTGTATTTGTGTGTCCTTCAACCAGGTGTGTTTTTACGAAAATAATAACCTGGTGTTGTGTTGTTATGTTGGCTATAGTTTTTGCTGTATAGCTCTCCGGCTCGTGCTAAGGGTGATCCGTATGCTTTTTTTGATAAATATTACGGTACGGAACTATAGCTAAAGCCCTCCATTTTGGAAAGTAAACCACACATGCCAAGACAGCTGTGCTACACTTATGCTGCATGGTATGAAGAAACATCACATCAAATGACAAATCCAGAGATGCTTTTCTGAAAAGTCAACAGAAGGGAGGCTCCCCCCTCGGGTGGTGATTAACATTTTTAAACAACACAAATCTAGAGAGGGAACGGTGCAGTGAGGTCCCATGTGTTCCAGTGAGAAAGTGCATCCTTGTGCAATCTGGACTCAAGCAGAATGGTCCATTTGTTTGCTGATCCACTCATACATTTGTCCTGTGACCAGAGGCAAAGTTATACAATCGGCAAAACCTGTGCTGCCAAAGAAGCATCTAACAGGAAGAACAAGGAAATGTGGCACATGATTAGTCACAGGTTTCTCTGATAACAAGTTAAAATGTCCTGAAAACAAATTAAAAACATCAGCACACTGGTTAAAGTGGATCAAATGTTAAATGAAAGACATCGTATTAAGACATTAAGAGGTCTAGACTTGATGTTCGTAAGCATTTAGTGTACAAAACCTAGGCATTTTTTCATTGATTTATGCCCACGGTTATTACGCTTTCAGTGTCATGACATTTTTTCCCCCCTTCATCTGGTTTGTCATGTCTTGCATAAAGAATTGTTATTCGTTCTTGCTGCACAAAACAGCAGCCCCGTCTACCCCTTCAACACTGATGGTCAGGGTGAAAGGTGACTCCACTGTCTCGAGGATTTGTCACGAAGACAACCAGACTCTTGGACAAGACCTGGGAACATCACCCAGATGCCAACACAAGCCTGTTTCCAGTGACCAAGACAAGCACACAATATGTGAAACTCTCCGGTCTGTACTGGGCATTAGACGTGACAGGCCGGGCGAGGAGGAGCCGGTGGCACCCTGGGGGGTTTCTTGGTGTCTGTGCGTTTTATGCAGATCAAACAGAGGCGCTTGAGGCCTTTACGGAAGGCGCTGTTTGACAAGCTATAGATGAGGCAGTTGCAGAAGCTGTTGCTGATCGCAAGCCATGTGGTCAAAAAGGAGGCTGCAGGATGCCGGTATATTCCAGCACTCTCTAGCAGGAAGTATATGATGTAAGGTAGCCACAGCAGGTAGAACACACTGGTGATGCGGAAGAGCACGGTGGCGTAGCGCTTGTCCGGGCCAGGCGGTTCTCCGGGCTCGGTTTCCTGCGGGCCGAACCGTGCCCGTCGCTCGCTGATCTGTCGGGTGTGCTGACGACATATCCGAAAAATGTGGGCATATGTGAAGCACACGGTGAGGGCTGCAGGTGCATAGAGTGCTGCCACAATGAAGGCAGTGAAGAGCGGCTGGGTGGCCCAGGACGACGAGCACCACTTGACGACATCACCGTGATACCCAGGCTTGCCCCAGCCAAAGAAAGAGGGCAGGAAGATTAGACAGGAGTAGATCCAGATAAGTGCAATGCAGGCCCGCAGACGGCACGGTGTCACCAAGGCTGCATAGGACAGTGGCCGCGTAATGGCCACATACCGGTCCACGCTAACACAAGCCAGAGAGGCCATGGAGACGCTCTTCAGCACACACACCATGTAACCAAACACCTTGCAGGTAAGCTCCTCATCCAGCCCTTTCAGGTGGTGTAACAAAGACAGCGACGGAATAAGGCAGCTTACTCCCACCAGCAGGTCAGCGTAGGCCATCGTCTGGATAAAAGAGCTGGTGGTGTGGTGGCTGAGGAGAGGTGCGCAGTGAAACACAAAGATGACGACCAAGTTACCAGAGATGATGAGCACGGTGAGAAAGAGAATGACAATGACTTCCAGCAGGCACGTGTTGAAGATCTGAGAGTAACCAATGTCCAGAAGGCAGAAGGTCACAGCGCTCTGGTTCAGCTCAGTTGTGTTCATCTTGTTAAACGAGTATTTGGGCACACAAGGATGGAGGAAGGCTTCCTCGGGGTGGGGGTGGGGTTGGGGGACTAACTCAGCAGATATTGCCCAGACTGCTGCTGGCCCCGGCAGACGGGATAGATGTGCTTGTGCCTGATGTCTGCCATCTCAGCAGGAACGGGATTCGCACGTTTCTGCAGTCTACGGGAATGCTTTCAATACACAGGTTTATATAAAGTCTACAGCCGATCCAATTCGTGACCACACAGGACGTACCAGCAATAACGTCCCCCACCCTCAACCTTCACTTCCTCTGTCCAGTTCCTGCCTTTTCCAGGAGGAGCACAGCTGTGATGGAGCAGGACAGACCGATGCCAGAGTCAAAGTGGAGAATAAAAAGGAAAAAGGAAGTAAAGTCCTTACCACTCTGATTAAAGGATCTCCATCTGTCCTCTTAGCACTGATTAGTCCACTGGTGAGATCACAGGCGGAAAACAGTCTAATCAAGATCCTGCAAGCCTAAATAGCGTTATCCGTGTGGGTTTTTCTTTTTCGGAGTAACTTTGTTTCGGACAGAGAAGAGCGGGAAATCCTTTCGGTGTCTGCGGGGCTCCCGCTCGCCGGTGCTTTCAGTGCGTGTGATCGAGGATGAAAGGACGGCCAGCGGTGATTGGCATTTCAAACAGAGCGAAGGGTTCTCCTCAGAGAAGGCAGTGTCTGGAATGGTAATGAGGGAGAGTGGTGCGGTGCAGAGAGCACAGCCAGCCTCGTTTCCCTTCCACCCTCCCTTCCTCTTATTCTCTCTCTCTCTCTTTCTCCATTTCCCTCCTAACCCTCCCTCCCTCCTTCCCTCCCTCCCTCGTTCTCTCTATAGCACTGATGTATTTGTGCTCCCTCTCTCCCTCCCTTCTAGTGCATGCTGCAGCAGCAATGAGGCTCCACCTACTTCTACTCCAGCCAGTGAGCAGATGCAGAGACAAGAATTAAGGCATCCCCTTCTCTGGGATAGACTTACACATGAGAGTGCATGTTTTCCTATGTACAGATGAGCACGAGAAAAGGTTTCCCCTTAATTAGGAGATTCATTTCTAACTAAATGCAAAGCATTCTTTGACATGAACACACATCAACCACCAACACACCCCAATTTGTCCAACAGATCCTTATAAAAATAACTTCAGCTTCAGCAAGTTAGCAATAGAAATCTGTAACCTTTGTAAGAACTGTAATGCATACATCATCTTCTGGACATTTTCCGCACTGCTGTGTCATCAGCATACAGACATCTACACACACTCTCTACCGTACTGAACCATTAACGTAGCAGCATGATGCCTGATGCCTCAGGAAACCATAACACTGCGGTCGTAAACAGTGGGGCCAGCAGAGTAAACAATACAGAGGCTGTAATGTTTGGCATCATCAGTTTAAACCGAATATAAAGCATTAAAACAGGTGGGTTTATGGGGTTCCTGGGATTTCAGTCTCAAAGCTGAAACCTCCTGCTAGACAGAGTTTTTTCTAGCACCCTAAAGCGTTCTGTGCTAGAATACAAAATATCTGTGAAAATAACACTAAATATTTTTTGGTCTGTCGATCTAGTGGAACCTGGCTCTTCTTTCACAAAAGGTTTGGAAAAGCTAGAACCATTAAACACCCAAAAAACACTACAGTAGACCTGAGCTTGTTCCTGTGAACTATATGGACATTGTGTATTGCATGTCAATGATTTTATAAAGATTTAAGAATAACTAAAAATGAGTCACTAAGGATTTTTCGGTCTGTCCTCTGGGCGGAACGTTTAAAGGTTCTTCATAGTTTACAATTTACAACAAAAGTTTTGCTTTCAGAAAAGGGAAAGGAAGGTGGTTTGTACCGGAATTATAGATTATAGATCTGTGTTCTGATTACAGATCTTCTCGCAGACAGAAAAATTTCTATAAAACCCCTTAAGAGTGAAACCAGTGCCAAAACAAACACAACAAAAATTTTGAAAAAATAAAAAGATATAAATCTTTAAAGCATTCTTACTTTGCCCCTCCGGGGACCAAACCCCCTTTAAAAAGACCCTTCACTGGTATTTTGTTTAGTTTGAAATCTTTTGCTTTTCTTTTAATCTCTGACCATCTCACTCCGTCTTGGAACTCAGATATGATGATCGTTCGACTGGGATTACAAATGAGGCTGAATTATTTATTTATTAGCACACTTTTAATGGTGAGTAAAGTGCAGGCAGCCTTCAGCATTTATCAGCAGTGGATTTCTGTCTAGTCGTACGCCCAATTAATCTACCTGGCTCTTCAGAGAATACGATGCCACTCTGACTAATAAATTCACTGAATATGATGGTTGCTACGCAAATCTGCTGGGGAGAGGAAGCCGTGTAAGCTGCTGAACTGTAGATGCCATGCTTCTGCAGCACTTTTGCTGCCTCCGAGGTTTAAATAATTCACACCAGTGAATTATTGCGGTCTGAAATGATTCAAACAGTAATATCGAATAATGCCAGGACTCTGATGCTAGGTCCTCAGGCTAGGGCTCTTCGTCGTCTGTTTGTCTATCTCAGGTCAGGTCGAATGGTTACACCTTTGTTACAACACAGAGAATGTTCTTGTGCTTCTGCTTACACACACACACACACACACACACACACACACACACACACACACACACACACACACTTTTTCCCTGCTGGACCTCAAGACATGCTCCCCTGCCTTTATGCATTCCCTCAGCCTGGCACACAAGGGGCTAAAAATAGAGCTGAGAGAAAGGTGGAGAGCCGACCACATACAGTTCATCTATGACAAAGAGGAGAAAGAGAGAGGGAGAGAGACAGGGAGAGAGAGAGAGCTGAAAGAAAGCAAAAGAGCCAAAGAGACAGAAGGCAAAACTAAAAACTGGTGAAAAGAATGTTAGAAAGAGAGAACAAGGTAAAAGGTGAGTTGGCAGATTTGAGATCACGCCCTCCAGAGCGGCACCAATTACTGCCCCATCAACACAGAAATACAGCTGGCAGCTTTTCAGTCCTGAAGCATGAAAAGAAATTTGGTTTGTGACCAGCATTCCATCTAGAAATTGTGTGACTTGTTTTCCACTGGACAAATGTAGATAATAAATAAAGATTTTTTCCCAAATATCTACAAATTCAAGCTTTCCACGATATTTCACCTCCAACCCCTGGGAGGCGGGGCCTAATTCTCTACATAAAAATTTTATTCTGAGTCCAGGATTGGCAGAAAAGGCCCCAGGATAGACAAGGGAAGCCCCAGGTTGGACTAGAGAACCCACAGGTTGGACAAGATAGGCTTAAGGCTGGACAAGAAAACCCCAGTCTGGAAAAGAGAAGCCCCAGGCTGGAAAGAAGAAACCCTAGGATGGACAGGAGAACCTCCAGGTTGGACAAGAGAGGCCCCAGGTTGGACAAGAAAGGAACCAGACTGGACAATAGAACCCCCAAGCTGTACAAGACAGCCCCCTTACTAGACAAAATAACCCCCAGGCTGGACAAGAGAAGCCCAAGGCTGGACAAGAGAAGCCCAAGGCTGAACAAGAGAAGCCCAAGGCTGAACAAGAGAAGCCCAAGGCTGACCACAGCGAACAGAAAAAGGCATAAGATGCTCCAGGCTGAATGATGTAGCCCCATGATGGACAGGATGGACAAGAGAAGCCGGGGACAAGAAATAAGAAGCTCCAGGTTGATCAGAACCACACAGATGACCAGAAGAAGCCTGAATCAAACTACTACACTATCATCAAGTAGATAAACTGTGGGTAACACAGGTAACTGTTAACCAGAGCAAAAATACACCAGCAGGTTAATTAAAGAGGTTTATAGTAAAATAACAACAAAAAGACAACACAAAATAAATCTTGGACAAGATGCAAATGGAATTTTTTTGTGGATCGAGATGTGCTGCTTTTCACCTCTGTAGGAGAAGTCTAAAGGATTCAGGGCACCTTCTCAACACTTCTCCAGATCTCTGAATAAGAGGAACCGCTAGGTGAAATGCACTGCTGGTTAAAACGAGCGGCAGGTTTATGTCTCTGAAGAGGTGAAAGATGAGACTCCTTGTTGTGGTTGGCACGAGAGCATGTGGACACTGGATCCGGCTGGAGTGTGAGTGTGAAGTCACAGTTTAGGAGCAGGAGGCCAACAGGACTGGCTTTGTGTGAGATGTTTGTTGCTCTTCACTGCATGGGGAAATGCGTGAGGAGTCCATCTCCTACATCTGGACATGGCATGGGCCTGGAGAGGCAGACAGTGCGTGTCTGTCTCAAGAAAATTTATGAAACCAGGCTATTTAGCACATCAAGGCACGTTCATGACTCGATTGGATTGGCCATCAGTCGTCACATAATCTCTGCTCCTTTCAAAATAACTTACTAGCTAGAAGCAGCTGGTTTGATGCTAAATTTTATTTAACGAACCTGCTCCATTATTAGCTATTATTATTGTTTAGAAATTGTTAGCATAACTTCTGTGAAGTGTGAATCGATAACTAGATTTTTGTAGTTGTAACCTGGATGGTTTCCAGGCCAAATAGTTTGTAAATTATTAATCAATAAGTGTGACAATTATTAACACAGACAGCGAGCTAATCTTCCAGAGACAAGCTAAAAAATCGCTTCATTTTCAATCACATTTGAAGAAATATGTAATTAACTGGAACAAATCCAGAAGTATTTGACATGTCAGCGGTCCAACAATCCATCAGAAATGACTGGGTGATCTCGAAAATCCATTTCATTCTCAATTTAACTTTTAGAAAAGCAGCTGATGATAAAGCAGCTGCAGTATCACTGGTTTATGTTAATGCTAACACGTTATTGTTTCTATAGTAACCGCGGATTCACAGAGACATGTCGGTCAGACGCGACAAGAGAAGCCCCAGGCTGGACAAGAGAAGAACCAGGCTGGAGTAGACCCAGGCTAGACAAGAGAAGCCCCAGGTTGGACAAGAGAAGCCCCAGGTTGGACAAGAGAAGCCCCAGGTTGGACAAGAGAAGCCCCAGGTTGGACAAGAGAAGACCCAGGGTGGACAAGACCCAGGCTGGACAAACCTAGAGTGGACAAGAGAAGACCCAGGTTGGACAAGAGAAGACCTAGGTTGGGCAAGAGAAGCCCCAGCTTGGACAAGCCCAGGGTAGACAAGAGAAGACCCAGGCTGGACAAGAGAAGACCCAGGTTGGACAAAGTCAAACCCAAGGCTGGACAAGAGAAGCCCCTGACTGGACAAAGTCAAACCCAATTTTGATCAATTTAAATAATTAAATGTTAGTAAATTGCTGTTCTATATCTTCAGGACAGCAACAGTAACTACTTCTTCACTGATTTCCATCATTGATTTTTTTTTCATAACTAAAATACTTTAAGTAATAGTGAGAAAAGTGACACTGGTTCATGAAGAAAGCCTTATTTCCATGTAGTTTCTATGGCAACAGGTGCAAATAAACTGAGGGAATAAAGTGTGGAAAAGGTGAAGCTGCTCTGGTGAAATAAATCAAAGCTATCGTCACCTAAAGCCCTGGGTGTCAGGACTCTTCCTGTATTTATGCCCAGAGCTCTGATTAAAATCAACACATGGTATTAACTCCGCCATTAGGGCATGAGGCTGAGGAGAAAGTTGTCACCAGAAATCGTGGAAATTCTATAGGTCTGAGTCAAATGTTTACTGTAGAAATAAACCAGGACTATTTTTTCATCAGTCACTCTGAGAAGTTCAACCTGCTGGGCATAAAACCATCTCAAAATAGAAATGTGGCTAATTTAATGGTTCTATTGAATTTAACACAATGGTGAGTTACGAGAGCGCGGGCATTGTTTGTGTCATGTCGGAAAATAAATCACCGTTCCTTCGAGGCTCCAACAGTGCACACTCATACACACGTGCGCTCACACACACACGCATGTACTGATGATGGATAATAAATCACAATACACTACCGTGTTATGTTACATGTGACATGCATTATTCATGTGTGTACAGCATACAAAACGTCAATATGACATTACAGCACATTCAAAGAACACAATCCATTACACACTCAATACACATTTTCTAAATGACTTTTAGATTAACAGCTTTTACTTTTGGCTCATTTCACTACAGTAACAGCATCCTCTCATAACAACAATGCAAAGCCTAGGGTGAATGGAAAAAGATGGCCAGGAGAAGACACAGAAGCCAGTAAAAACCAGCAGAAGATGCCAGAAGATGTAGGAAGAAGTCCAAGGCTCTATAGAAGCAGCTCCAGTCAGACCAGAAGAAGCTCCTGACTGAAAAAGAGAAGCCTCAGGAGGGACACAAGAAATTCCGGGATGCATGGAAGTAGTCCCAGGATGCACAAAAGAAGCCCAAGGATTAAAAAAAAATAAAATTAAAATAAAAAAAACTCACTGGTTTATAGCAGAATCTGGGTGTTCATTTCTGGGTGGAAGAATCCCTGAAATGAACAAAATAAGCACCAGGTTGAGCAGAAGAACCCCAAGAAGAAGCCTCACACTGGCCAAACAAAGCACAGAATGTATTGAAGCTACAATTTGGATGGAATAAGCCCAAGTCTTGACAGAAGAAGCCCGGGGATGAACAAAGGAAGCTGTAGGCTGGATGGAAGAATCCCCTGGCTGGAGGTTAGAAACCTTAGGCACGACAGAAAAGCCCCATGAAGGACAAGACAAGTCCAAGACTGGACAAAAGAAGGCTGAGGCTGGACAAAAGCAGCTCCTATCTGGAGAGAAAACGACCCTGGCTAGATGAAAACTACCTTGACAGAAGAAGCTCCAGTCTCATTAGAATAAACACTAAGCTGGACCACAAAGGCTAAGCAGAAGACCCAGAAGAAGAAGCCCCAGGATGAAAAAAAACAATAGAAGAACAGAATATCCATGCTATACCTACAAAAGAACAGGCTTGGCAGAAGCTCAAACCTGAAAAAAATAAGGAAGTCAGAAAAAGCCCAGACTGGACAGCAGAAAGCCCAGACTGAACCAATGCTTGAACCCTCAGAGTGGGCAGAAGAACCCACAGACAGGACCGATATTCAACAAGCAGCTGCAGTTGTGTGATTTATTGGGCATCAATTAATACTGTACTTCAAAATAAATAAAGAAACATTTCAATGATACTTTTATTATTAGGTTACATTATCCTGTTCTTTGTGTTCAATTGTGTTATTTCATATGTTTTCTATTCTATTGTGCCTGTTTTGTTATTTTTGTGGAATTAATTCAGGTATTAAGTATTGTGTCATATCATGGTATCACAGCATGTTAAGTGCACAGTGCATTTTGAGGTCAGTCGGTAAAGAGGACATGTAATTGATGGGGGGGGGGGGGGGGGGGGGGGCAGCACAATCACGAGTCACTTGATCTGTGATTCGGCTTACAGGCCGAGCGGTCACATCTTCATTACACAGTCATAGTCATCCTCACTCAGCAGCTTTCAGACCCCGAGTTTAACACCAAATTAAGATTTGTTTAAGAATTTTCTTCATTTAAGAAAAATAAGAATGGCAAAATTAAGATTTGTTAAATTAAGTTTTGTTCATTTGCTTCGCACTTCTCAGCCACCGTACACTGCAGGTAATAATCTATTTGCATTGACTCCGCCTACAAGTTCAAGGCAGAAGTGCCTCAAATGACATTCATGTGTGCAAACCCTTCTACCCTCATCACATCCGATTTGTTCATTAGAGATCTGAATCCTCATGTGAAATCTCTGTAAATTCTCTTAGTGATGGATTTTATTGTTAAATGTTGTTGCTGTAAGGTCTGGTTTCAGTCCAGCGAGTGTACCTGTACAGGAGTACAGTATCAGACGCTATCGCATGGAAACTGAGGCCAGAAGTTACACTACAGAGATCAGAGAACAGAAGAGGTTTGAGTTACTAAAGCGCCACGTGAGACGTGCCTAAGGTGAAACCAGCGGAGTAATGTGTTTCCACGTTTCATTCCAAAGCCTCTGTATTTACTCGAAAATGCTACAATTACACACGTTAACCATAAACGTTTCTTTAATGAGTTATATTTGAACTTAAACTGTGTAGTCTATTACTCAAAGTTTTTACACAGCTTTCAGAGTAACATAACTAATACCTAATATAATATTAGCTATTTATAATATTAGCCAAATCTGTAAATTCATGCTTTAATTAACATCATTAATCTACATAATGTGGCTAAATTAATGATCCTGAAAACAACTTCAGCAAGTCTATTATTATTAATGATAAACCTTTTAGCAGAAGCATAGGTGACTTTGATAAATATCAGGGCTTGTACTGTAATAATTATTTTAACTGTAATAAGTAAAAAAGTTAGACATCTAGGTATTAAAATCTATTTTTGTATTAATTGCTCAAATTTTTATTAAAATATTTTGTTTTTAAAAGAACTTTACAGTTTAAAAAATTCTCTAAACCTTTATGTTGGCCCAAAAACAAAGCAAAAATTAATATAAAAGATACACAACAAAAACATTTTCAAGAATCAAGATATTCCTGCTGTATTTTTAAACTGGAGTTTAACCCAAAATAAATAAATGGTGAATGTAAACTCTGTATGGTGATGAGTGTAAACTCTGTAGGGTGATGAGTGTAAACTCTGTAGGGTGACGAGTGTAAACTCTGTAGGGTGACGAGTGTAAACTCTGTAGGGTGATGAGTGTAAACTCTGTAGGGTGATGAGTGTAAACTCTGTAGGGTGATGAGTGTAAACTCTGTAGGGTGATGAGTGTAAACTCTGTAGCGTGGCGAGTGTAAACTCTGTAGGGTGATGAGTGTAAACTCTGTAGGGTGACGAGTGTAAACTCTGTAGGGTGACGAGTGTAAACTCTGTAGCGTGGCGAGTGTAAACTCTGTAGGGTGACGAGTGTAAACTCTGTAGGGTGATGAGTGTAAACTCTGTAGGGTGATGAGTGTAAACTCTGTAGCGTGGCGAGTGTAAACTCTGTAGGGTGGCGAGTGTAAACTCTGTAGCGTGGCGAGTGTAAACTCTGTAGGGTGACGAGTGTAAACTCTGTAGGGTGGCGAGTGTAAACTCTGTAGGGTGGCGAGTGTAAACTCTGTAGGGTGGCGAGTGTAAACTCTGTAGGGTGACGAGTGTAAACTCTGTAGGGTGACGAGTGTAAACTCTGTAGGGTGACGAGTGTAAACTCTGTAGGGTGATGAGTGTAAACTCTGTAGGGTGATGAGTGTAAACTCTGTAGGGTGATGAGTGTAAACTCTGTAGGGTGATGAGTGTAAACTCTGTAGGGTGACGAGTGTAAACTCTGTAGGGTGACGAGTGTAAACTCTGTAGGGTGATGAGTGTAAACTCTGTAGGGTGATGAGTGTAAACTCTGTAGGGTGATGAGTGTAAACTCTGTAGCGTGGCGAGTGTAAACTCTGTAGGGTGATGAGTGTAAACTCTGTAGGGTGACGAGTGTAAACTCTGTAGGGTGACGAGTGTAAACTCTGTAGGGTGACGAGTGTAAACTCTGTAGGGTGATGAGTGTAAACTCTGTAGGGTGATGAGTGTAAACTCTGTAGGGTGATGAGTGTAAACTCTGTAGCGTGGCGAGTGTAAACTCTGTAGGGTGATGAGTGTAAACTCTGTAGGGTGATGAGTGTAAACTCTGTAGGGTGATGAGTGTAAACTCTGTAGGGTGATGAGTGTAAACTCTGTAGGGTGATGAGTGAAAACACTGGGTATCTGCTGCGTTGTGGTGATTCTGCTGCTGTTATTTCCTCAGTCAGAGCGGCTTTAGCGCAGGAGTAAATGAATGTGCTATTAGCGTGTGGTATAAAGTGCCTCAGTCAGCTCTCTCCTCTCACCATGATCAATACTCTCTCTCTCACTGATGCTAAAGTAAACGCTAATAATGCTCATCTTCCTCAGCTCAAAACAGCCTGCATTTCTCAAGCCAGACAAAAATTCCTGCAAGTTTAGGAGCAAAAAAACACAGACTGTCTATAGAACATGGCCAAACAGAGCGATAGCAGCTACTTATCTGTTAGTGAAGATGAAGGACTGAATATTAATGAGTTCCTACATCAGTTAGCATAAGATTTATCCAAAAAGTTTAGGAAACAGCTGTATTGAACAGCAAACATATTCATTATTCAGATTCAGAATTGAAGTCAAACAGAATAAAGTAAGAAAAAATTCATTAAAATAAAAGTACAAGAGCCCTAAATAGAACAAGGTGACATAAAACAAGCGTATAGAACTGAAAAACAGAAAGACAGAATAAAATAGAACTCACTAGAAAAATCTGGAAAAAATAGAAATCAATAGAGTGGAAAGAGAATAGAAAGACACGAACGGAATAGAATAACGTAAAACAAACAAGAGAGTAACATAAAGTAGAAGCAGAACTGAATAAAGCAGAATAGAATTAATACAATGAGAATAAAAGACATTAGTTATAAGCGTTATATAGAACAGGTATAATAGAATAGACCTAAAAGAAATGAAATGAATAGAGTAGAAAAAAAGGAAAAAAAATACTTAATAATAGAATTATTGGGAATGGAATACACTAACACAATTGCACATGCTAACACACGCTAAAACACACAAACACAAACTAGCACTAACACTAACACAGTGACACACACTAACATGCTAAAACACACAAACACAAACTAACACACACTAGCACTAATACACTAACACAGTGACACACACTAACACACGCTAGCATACAATTCAATTCAATTTTATTTGTATAGCGCTTTTAACAAAGAGCATTGTCTCAAAGCAGCTTTACAGAACATAAGAAACAATAAACATACAAACAGTCCTAGATGTTAGACAAAATTTTCCCTAGTGAGCGAACCTGAGGTGACAAGCACACGCTAACACACAAGCACACGCTAACACACAGGCTGGACCACAAAGCTCCACAGTCCATTTAAATGTTTAGCATGACATCAGTTACAGACACACAGACATCTATTTTTTCATTGTATGGCTCTCTCTCTCACACACACACACACACACACACACAGGTTGAGCTTATTTGCATTCTGGCATGAAGAAGGAGAAGAGGAGGACATCTTGTATCCACCTGGAAGCCGAGTTACTGCAGGATGTTGATTTTACATAATTATGAGTGACACGAGCGAGTCCAGTAAAAACACTGCATTCCCGTAATCAGCAAAACAAAACACACTCCGTCTACACAACTACACAAGCGCTAATCAGCTCGTAGAACTGACTCACGTACGTACAATAAACACACGTCTGTCGTGATGCTGTTGGTTCGGTTTAATGCAGAAATTTACTGAAGCAGCAGAGAAATGGCTGGAGCGACATTACAGCTGGAAAAAATAACGATGTTTATCATCTCATAATACGGATATCTCTAAAATATAGACAAATCCAGATAAATCTGAAGACTTCCAGATAAAAATTTTACTTTTTACTTAATTCGAGAATACACTGGAACCTCTGTGTGTGACTAATTGATTCTGGAGGCAAATTCTTGAGGTGGAAATTTGCACTGAAACGAATTTTCTCATAAGAAATAATGTAAATAATGATAGTCTGGTCCAGCCGCCAATGACCAACATTACCAATTCGAAGTGCATGTTAACTTACAAAGAACCGACCCAAGTCAAGCAATCCATGTCAAGGGTCATCACAGGAAGTCGTGCCACCAAACTTGGGCTAAAAATAGAACAGACCACCCACGCCACCACATACTCGAACACACACTCAAACACAAACTCAAACACACACTATCGCACGTGGACACACGCTAATACACATGTTAACACACACGCTAACAGCACTATCACACACTTTCACATGCGGACACGCACTAACACACGCTAACACACACGATAACACACTAACATGCTAACACACTACTTCCTTACAAAGAACTGACCCAAGCCAAGCGTTCCATGTCAAGGGTCCTCACAGGAAGTCGTGCCACCAAGCTTGGGCTAAAAATAGAACAGACCGCCCAGGCCACCGATCTGTCAACAAAAAAGCGCCCGAAAAATCACCTAGCTTTTGAACACATGTCGAAGGCAACGTTGGTATCGTGGGTTGACTCTTTCCAACAGCTTTCACTGACTGAAAAAAAATTCTTAAACTCACTTCGCTTGGCTTTCCACTGACGCTAACAGGTTTTGAACGGCTCACGGACATACACGCAACTTTCAGTTCGGTTTGGTTTGTTTGCATGCCGAAGCAAATTTCTTGCAAAATAAGGCAAAAATCCATAATTGAGGACATTCACATGCCGACGTTTCACTGAAATCATGTTTAAGTTGTCTTTATTTGTCACATATACATTACATCAGTAAAATTCTTTCTGCACATATCCCATTCTTAAGGGTTGGGGTCAGAGAGAAGGATCAGCCATGATGCAGCACCCCTGGAACAGGGTAGGATAGGGGCCTTGCTCAAGGGCCCAACGGTGGCAGCTTGACAGTGCTTGGGCCGAAACCCCGATCTTCCGGTCAACGACCCAGAGCCTTAACCACTTGAGCTACCACCACCCCCAGATATTATAACAGTTAATATCTGGTTCTCAGTTTATTGGTGATGCACGTGATGTAGAACATCTCACACATTATTCTCCACAGTAAACAGGATCCTAACAAGAGAACTTGCATCACAGTGCAATAACATTACCATGTAAATTATTTAAATAACTTCCAGGAATACAGGTGGTGCACTGCGGGTTGTGTGGCACGATAATTCCATAACAAGTCACCTGAGGACATGACGACATGACTGACAGGTACACAAAAGTTTTTAAGAAATATTTCAAACCTGCAGGTAGACAAAACCAGTCAGCTTCTTTCAAGGAGCAAGGCCTCATGCAGGAACATGACAGTCTTGGCTTATTCCAATGAGAAGAATCCACAACTAGAGCACAAATATAATAAAAGCACCTCATCGCCGGTGTATGCGCAGAGCTACGCCAGCAGGCGTTTCACTCAGCGTGCCAGCTCTGGATCAGTCGGGCTCTCCCTCAGGACTGTGTCTGAAGGGAAATCTGTACAGAAATGTTCCTGAGTAAACTTTCAGAGCTCGGTTTCTGGGGGTTAAACAGAATCCTGAACAACAGATAACTAAGAGGAAACAAGCTGTTTTGAGGAAAAAATACAAAATGATTCAATAATAATAATAATAATAATAATAATAATAATAATAATCATAGGGTGTTTGAGCAGAACTCTTACGTCTTCTCAAACTCAGAGCGGTTCTTTTATTAGGTAAGAACACACTCAGGCAAACACACCTGCATCCGAGAGAGCTGGCCTCAGTTTGCTTCAAATTAAGTGAGAAAGTGAATCGACTCTGAATCGACAGTGAATCGACAGTGAATCAACTCGCCTGCAGAAGGTAAATGAAACCATATGGTTTTTGTTTTGTGTAAGCTGAGCCAAAAGGACAGAGCTGTAGTACTTTATTAATGTGTTTAATTTAACAAATCTAAAAAGAGAAATGAATCAATGAATGCAATATTCAAACTGATCTTTTGTTCGTTATTTCTGTATTTATATAACTGTTCATTTAGTCTTAGCGCTCATATAACTTCTTATTCTGTATTCAACAGATATTACTGCACATGGTGCAAAGGCTTTTTCCCCCTCACCAACGAATAAGAGGGTTATAACCACATCTTCATCCCTGTACCACCTACACAACTGTTTATTTGTTCCGTTATATTTTTGAGTTGTTTAATAATGAGCACCATAAACCGAACCAAACAAAATAGTTTAAAATCATCTTCCTCAGATTCAGACCGGGCAAATGGGCTACTAGGTGTAAAAGCTCCCTAAATCCCTAAATACTGGTCCAAAGTGTCGTGCCGTGAGCCGATCAATCAAACCTGTTTCAGAGGTCAGCATGTAACGTGTAGCGTGAAAGCAAAAGCGTTTTTATGCGTCATACACTAAGTGAAATGTGTGCTTGCTGTAGCTGAAGCTGAAAGTGAGAATTCCCCAGCACTAGGTTAACAGATAGCTTCTTGTTTTTTCGTATCTGTTCATTAATGAGTTTTGTGAGTAGACCACAAGAAAACACCAGAAATGCACATACAGGATTAACGGTGGCGACGCCCTTTCTCCTGCGGAAATGATGCATGAAATCTGATCACAAGCGGTCACCTGAGACGATCTATAGGTTTCGCCGTCTGCTTGTGATCTGATCATTCACACCAGGACTGAACAGCACCTTAGATACACATTAACGCTGATGTTACTCGCCGTAGCCATCGCTAAATCTCAGAACACTTTTCTCATTTGCGCAAATCAAATTGCATCTGGAAATACGTCCTCCATTTCCAGCAGTTCCAGGTTGTGAGAACTTGTGTTACATAAAACCATTCCCGGAAATCAGTCAAACTGGACTGTGGGAACCATTTCTGTACAGTGTTACCAGTCGAGGAGAAAACAAACTCAACAGCTGCACTAGCAAGTCTAATCTATACACACACACACACACACACACACTCATTATCCAGTTTTTAGACACCTTTTGTATGCCTCCAGTAGTGACATGACTAAGCCTTCCATGAAAGCCCAGTCACTTCCTAAGAGCGGACGTGGCCTGCCTGGGACACGAGATGGGAAAAATATCGGAAATGCCATTAAGAAGTTGTGGGTTTTTTTTGTATTTGCTGGTACTAAAGATCTGAAGAAGCCGTGAGAAATGAGAGCAGAAGGAAATCAAAGAGCGAGATAGACTAGAGGGTAAATGGATTTAAGTAATAATTTAGAAATAGTCGGGAAATACACACAGAGACGTGCTGGTGAGGAAGAAAACTTCAGGGAGTCCTTCATACGGCATTAATGCTAGGATCAAGAAAATGCTGGTTCCTGACCTAGAGCCTCATAAAAAGTTTGAGCTTGAGAAAGTCGAGAAAAATAAAATGACAAAATCCTTCTGGGATCGGAAGCAGGAACCGCTTGATGTCGGGTGATCCGCAGTGATCCGTATCAGCAGTATCTGATACAGATCTATGGTAGATACTAACGCTAATCTGTAATCCACCCAGTAAAACAGTGACACATAATTAAATCGTTCAAAATCATTTAATTAATTTCAGTTCCAAAAAGCAAAAATCTGAAATGAAGGAAAACATCTTTCATCATTTCATATTAAAAAATTCCGAGCCTAGAGTCTTATAAAACCCAGTCCCCAAGTCTGATGAGCATTAGTTCAGATCTGGTGCACCTGCCACCCTACATCTGCTTAGATTAGACTTCAGCTACACCAGGTGACATCTACATACGACGAGTCAGGGTCCGAGTCAAAGAGTGAAAACTCACAGTCTTACCTTTGTAATGAGCGTGCGGTACTCCTCCACCTGATGATCGTTGTTATGGCAACCAGCCAGGAGTTGCCACACTTCTCCCCTGAGGGCTTCGGGGATGCCGCTGCGGACGAGCGCCGGGAGCGGTTTGGGCCGTACGGCCAGGTTCATGTGCCTGAGAGACGGAGGAAAAAGGCACAAAAAGTCAAACTAGAAGCTTGAATCAAGCAGCTATTGCTTATTGTTAAAACAAAAAGAATTGTTTTCAATAATCCATCTATAAACATTCCACTTCCTGTCAGCTGACTGGACCATCATTCATTCAAACGATCAACTAATCTCTGATCAATCTGATCAGAAGGTGTCGATTAATTCAGCTGTAAATCACAAGTTTGTATTAATTCGCTTGTTCTAGTACGCTATTGTTTCTATAGAAACAGCTCAACCATGAGGACTCTCCACTGATAAACGAATAAAAAGTGTGTGTCATCACTGATGTGATGAAATATCTGTCGTTTATTTAACATGTACCAAAGGAGTCTCCAGTGTCAGCGCTTTGAGGTAAAGTCAGAGGTGAAGCTTTTCCTGACATCTACAGGACAGAGGAGACGGAGAGGAAATGACTGTTTACAGCTGCTATAACGGAAGTGACAACAGGAGCTAACTTCCAAAATATAAAACAGAACTATAAATGGATAAAGATCAATGTTTAATAAATAAAAATATTCTCAACTTCTTAGTTCCATATTATTTAGGTGCAAAAAAACACCATTTTTGGTTTGATTTATTTTCATAAGTATAAAGAATTTTTTATACTTTTTTAAGAACAAGAACTTCTGAACTTTCACTCAGACATGCAGTTAAATTCCACAGCACAGAATATGGATTCAAATATTATATATCCAACACGATCAGATCCAGTAATCTAATTCATTAATCAATCAACATCAAAAATAAATTAATTAATCATTTATTAGGAATGTTGTGATTAAAATAGCTGCTGCTTGAGGATCTGTGCTCTGTTTATTCATTTGTGATGTAATTTATTTTACGTAACCCTCTGCATTCATTCAGACTGAATGTACAACTTTACAACACACAATAATTCATGTGATGTAAGAGGAAGTAATAGTCACACACATTCCACTCATGTGACCCTGCAAACACACACACACACTTTTTTTAATGAACACAAGGGTTTATCAGTGAGGTCAATGCTGTTTCCTTCCCTCGACGGCGTATTCACATGAACTATGGGCTGTGAAGTCCAGAAACAGATTTTTAAAATCTGTAAAAAAAAAAAAAAAAAATTATAAAAAAATAAGTAAATAAATAAAAGAAAATAAGAAAAAAGAAAAATAAATCTGATATCTAATTTCTCTAATTATCAAAGAAAGGTTAAAAATTTACAAATTAAAACAAATTATTTTTTTTGTGTGTCTAAGACAAAATGAACTGAAAATTTCCAGACGTTTTACAAAACTTTGGGATTTTTTTTCATTTGCATTTGGCAGCACCTAGCAAAAGGTAACATTCCAAAAGAACTGGAAACAGAAATGAGAACTAAACCACAAAAAAAGGAATTTCTCAGAGACAGAAGCGAAGCTTAAATTGACTTGGCGTATTACGATTAAAAAAATGCTAATGATCATTAATTTCATATGTAGGTTAAAAAGCCAGTCATTCAGTGAAACAGAAGCAGCAGTGTAGGAGCTTAACACTGGGTGACGAACAAAAAAACTCTAAGATGTACTAAGATGAGGTTGTGGAAGTCAGTTTCATGTCACAGGTCATACACCATGGCCAGATTGAACACAGCACCAAGACACAAGGTAGTTCTACTGCATCAGCAAGCTCTCTCCCAGTAACAGATCTCAATGCAGACTGGGGTTTCAGGATGTGCTGTTCAAGATATATAGAAGAAGCACAAACAAACAGAAGATGTTGAGGAGTGTAGACACAGTGGGCCAAGGAAACGTAATGCAGCAGATGAAAGACACGTCACGCTTCCACATCAGAGGATCTCCAGCAGTGCCATCATCAAAGAACTGGGAGAAACAGTGGGACCAGGTTCATTAATCTACTGTCCCGAGAAGTCTGGCCAGAAGTGGCCTTCATAGAAGAATCGGGGCCAAAAAGCCTGTCCTATGAAGTGGAAACAAGGCTAAGGGAAAACATGGAACTGAGGGGCAGGATAATGGCAGCAGGTCTCTGGACTGATGAGGCAGGTTGTTCACCGAAGGGCTGAAACAATAATGAGGCAACAGTGAAGCATGGTGGAGGTTTCCGGCAAATTTGGTGCTGCACTTCTACAACTGGATTCATATTAAGCACTCAGTGGAAAAATGAGGAGGAGGAGGAGAACGAGGGAAAGAGGTAGAAGAAGAAGAAGAAGAAGAAGAAAAAAAAGGGGGAGGAGAAAAAGAAGGAGCAAGAGAAGGAGAAAGAAAAAGAAGTAAAAAGGACAAATAGAAATAGAAAGAAAACAAAAAAGCTGAAGAAACTGGAGAAGGAAGAAAAAGAAGAAAGGAGGAAGAAGTAGGCAAAGAAGAAGAACATACAGTCAACGTCATTAAGAACCATCTTCAACGTAGAGAAGAACAAGAAGTCCTGAAGTGATGGTTTGACCCCACCAGAGCCCTGATCTCAACATCACTGAGTCTGTCTGGATTACATAAAGAGACGGAAGGATTTGAAGCAGCCTGCATCCACAGAAGATCATCTCTAAGGTGTTTGGAACAACGTACCTGTCGAGTTCCTCAAAAACTGTGTGAGTCTACCTAAAAGAACCGAGGTTGTTTTGCAGGCAAAGGCTGGTCTCACAGAATATTAATCTGATTTGGATTTCTCTTCTGTTCAGTGTTAATTCATAAAAATATTAACAATTCTATTTTTTTAATTGACGGATTTATTTATACTGTTTAATATTTCTTTGTATTTATTGTAAAGCTCCATTTTGCAGGTTTGAAATGTGTTAAACATTATATTTACGATAGTTTTTATTAAATAAAATGTTCAGGTCTGTGATTAGGAGCACAATGGGAGCGAGCACACACACACACACACACACCTCCATGTATGAGGTAGCTGCAGTCTATAATTAAATTCCAGAGCTTTTTTAATTGAATTAATCTTGAGGTTTTGATTAAGAACAATGAGAGTAATGGTGGAGGGAAATAATCTTAATAATAAGACCTTTATCTGGCTATGAACATCCCTCCTTTCATTCTCTCTCTCCTTCCTCTTCCTCTCCCGTGAGCGGGTTCTCAAATTAGATGTCTCAGTGTGTGTGTGTGTGTGTGTGTGTGTGTGTGTGTGTGTGTCGTGTCAATGGTAAAAGAAGAATGTGTGGTAAAAAGATGAGATGATGGTTGATGTCCCATGGTTTTGAAATTTTGTAAAGGACAGGGGTTAAACTGTGGATCTAGACCTCAGTGTGTGCGTGTGTGTGTGTGTGTGTGTGTGTGTGTGTAAGTGTGTGTGTGTCTCGCCAGGTCATACTGCTCAAGGACAATGCAGCAGTGGTCTGCACACAAACAGCTACCAAATCAACTCAGCAAACCTTATTTTTGTGAAGCTCTCTCTTTTTTTTTTTAGACAAATTCAGCACTATTCATATACAGCTGAGTGCAAAAGTTTGTGCACCCTGTCCCAGCCCTAAACTTCGACCTGAATTTGATGTAGAGTGCAGAAATAAAATTATTATTAAATACACACTACAAATATATATGTATATAAAATGTACTCAATGGAAAAATGAAAAGAATGAGGAGGAGAAAGAAAGAAGGAGGAAGAGGGAAAAAGGCAGGAGAAAAAGAAGAACGAGAAGAAGCAGCAGGGGAGGAAGAAGGGAAAAAGATAGAGGAAGAGGAAAAGAGGCAGAAAAAGAAAAAGAAGAAGAAGAAGAAACAAGAGGAGGAGGAGGAGAACAACCTGAAGGAAAAGGAAGAGGAAGGAGAAAGAAGAAGAACAAGAACAAGAAGAAGCAGCAGGGGAGGAGGAAGAGAAAAAGATGGAGGAAGAGGAAAAAAGGTAGAAAAAGAAAAGGAAGAAGAAGAAGAAGCAGCAGGGGGAGGAGGATTAGGAGAAAAAGAAGGAGGAAGAGGAGGAGCAAGAGAAGGAAAAGAAAAAGAAGAAGAAGAAGAAGAAGAATGGATAAACAGAAATAGAAAGAAAACAAAAATGCTGGAGGAAAATGAGGAAGAAGAAAAATAAGAAAGGAAGAAGAAGTACACAAAGAAAAAAGAAATGCAGGAGGAGGATGAGAAAAAGATGGAGGAAGAGGTGGAACAGGAGAAGGGGAAAGAAGAAGAAATAGTAGAAGTAGAAGAAAGAAGAAGAGAGAAAGAAAAAAAAAGACGGAGGAGGAAACAAAAAAGCTGGAGGAACAGGAGGAGAAAGAATGACTGATTTGCATAAAGTATGAAATCCTGCCTTCCGGTCAAATCCAGGCTTTGGCCTTATGTAAGGACTCACCATTTGGACAGCAGGTCTCCCCATGTCTCCAAAATCTTCTCAGCGCACTCTTTAGATACGTCTCCAGAACCGCTCAGCAGCGGCTCATCATTATCTGTGAGAGGAAAAGAGAAAAACAGATCAATATAACAGAAAGGATTCCTCCTGAGCAATTTTACATACAATTAATTACATACAAATAAACAAGAAGATAAGAAAGAAGTAGATGATGACAAAGACCACGATAAAGAAGAAGGAAATGTTAGAGGAAAAGCAGAAGAAGTAGACAAAGATGAAGAAGTAGACAAAGATGAAGAAGAAAAAGAAAAAAAAAAGATGTGAAGGAAGGAGGAGGAGGAAAGAGGTGAAGAAGAAAAAGAAGAAGAAGAAGAAGAATTAAAAGAAGAAAAAAAGAGATGAAGGAAGGAGGAAAAGAAGAAGAAGAAAAGAGGTGAATGAAGGAGAAGAAAAACAGGAAAAACAAGAAAAGAGCTGAAGGAAGCCAGAGGAAAAGAAGAAGAAGAAGAAGAAGAAGAAGAAGAAGAGATGAAGGAAGGAGAAGAAGAAGAAGGAGAAGAAGAAGAAGAAGAAGAAGAAGCAAAAGAAGAAGAGATGAAGGAAGGAGGAGGAGGAGAAGAAGAAGAAGAATACGAAATTAGGTGAAGGAAGGAGGAGGAAAGAGGTAAAGCAGAAGAAGAGGAAGAAGAAGAAGAAGAAGAGAGGTGAGGAAAAGAAGAAGCAGAAGAAGAAGAAAAAGTAAAAGAAGAGGAAAAGAAAAGAGATGAAGGAAACTGGAGGAAAAGAAGAAGAAGGGGAGGAGGAGGAGGAGGAGGAGGAGGAGGCAAGGTAGTAGTAAAGTGAGGAATAACAGAACACAGTGCAGCGTAATTAAACTGGACAGAGTTTGTAATTTGTGTCTCCTTCATTTTGTTTGTTTCTGATTTATGTGGCGTGTGTAAACAGAGATATCTGTGTGTACGTGTGTTTGGATATACAGGATAATTTATTATTAAAGTAAGATGTACTCATGTACACAAATCCAAGCCCGGAGGAATCGGATAATTAGGTCCTGGATCAGTCCAAACCTTCATCTGTTCATAAGCTGGGCTTTAGTCATGTTCAGGAAATATATTTACAGTACACACAGCGTAGCTTTCCACTGCACTGCAGAAAAAAATGGAAAGGAGCATCACAAGGGGATTTATTTCGTCATGAAGCACTGAAAGGATCCTTGAACAGCAGTTCTGGGGAGTTTGTTTGTTCTTTTCAGCATTCTGGTATTTTTTGTAGAAGGCCATCTTCAGGTCTCACACTCTGATGTGATGTCATCTGATCATGTGACCAGATCTTATCTTATGTTTTTAATTTAAAAAAGCTCTGGACTTTTGCTGAATAAAATGATTTTGTTGTTCACCTTCCTCCTCGTCATCCTCAGGAGGCGAGGGCGCCATGGAGCTGTGTGAAGCGGAGGGCAGGATCCCCGGACTCGCCGTCGTTTTCTTCTTCTCTCTCTCGGTCTCGCTCTCCAAACTCACCACCTCGTACAGCGTGTCTGTGTTACTCTTCCTCTCCAGCTGCAACACACACACACACACACACACACTTGTCTATAAATACAAAAAGCACTTCACATCGCTAGGTGGCATCTGGAACATCATTCCAAGAAGCCTAGCATTTGTGATGCGTCACCAAGACCACCATGTTGGTGCTGTATAGGGTTTTATTCACCTGTCGCAGTTTTAAGTAAAAGGTCTCTGTGTAGCTGCGCTTGCTGAAAGGCCAGAAGAGCCGGTCAGTGGGTGGACACACCCTTACACGTGTCTCCAGCAGGAAGCGCACCGGCTCCTCCACCTCTGTGATCACCAAATCCACTGCCGTCGTCATGTACATGAACTTATCTACACATACATACACACACACACATACACACACAGGGTTTTGTCATGTGGCATGATTAACTCGCATTAATCTAAGTTAAGGAGGGTGTTATGAAGTCTTAAGATCTAAGAGCCAATCATATTCCTTTATACGAATGAAGGCGTTTGAACATTATTCTAAGTTGCATATTAATAGAATCTGATTTTCACATACAATCATTTCTATGAGGTGTGAAATACCACAGGTTTAATCTTAACATTTCATCATTATGCAAGTGTGTGTGTGTGTGTGTGTGTGTGTGTGTGTATGAGAATCAGAAAGAGCTTTATTGCCAAGTGTGTTTGCACATACAAGGAATTTGTTTTAGTGTCACAAGCTCCAGTGCACAGAGACAACAACAATAATACAAATAACAACAAAAAATAGGATGAGAAATAAAAACATATTTAAATAGGAAAATAAAGTAATTTGTATGTACAGAATAGAATAGAATGAGTTGAGATGTAGGGATGTGGGGGTGGTAACAAATAAATATGAGGTTATTGCACTTTTTTTTATTGCCCAATGTTGGGAACATTCAACTGTTCAAAAGGTAGATTGCTTGGGGGAAGAAACTGTTCTTGTGCCTGTCCTGGTAGTTGCTGCTCTGTAGCGTCGGCCAGATGGCAAAAGGCCAAAAAGGAGATGTCCTGGATGTGAGGGGTCCAGAGTGGTTTTCTGAGCCCTTTTCCTCACTCTGGATGTATACAGTTCTTGAAGGGTGGACAGAGGAGCACCAATAATCCTTTCAGCAGTCCGAACCGTTCTCTGTAGTCTTCTCATGTCTGATTTTGTAGCTGAGCCGAACCAAACAGTTATAGACGTGCACAGAACAGACTCAATGACGGCTGAGTAGAAGTGTGTTAGCAGATCCTGTGGCAGGTTGAACTTCCTCAGCTGCCGAAGGAAGTACAGTCTTTGTTGGGCCTTTTTGATAATGGAGTCTATGTGAGTGTCCCACTTCAGGTCCTGAGAGATGGTGGTGCCCAGGAACCTGAATGACTCCACTGTTGGTACAGTGCTGTTCATGATGGTGAGTGGGGGGAGTGCAGGGGTGTTCCTCCTGAAGTCCACTATCATCTCCACTGTTTTGAGCGTGTTGAGCTCCAGGTTGTTAAGACTACACCAGGCAGCCAGCTGCTCAATCTCCTGTCTGTAAGCAGACTCATCACCGTCCTGGATGAGGCCGATGACTGTAGTGTCGTCTGCGAACTTCAGGAGCTTGACAGATGGATCAGTAGAGGTGCAGTCATTGGTGTAAAGGGAGAAGAGCAGTGGGGAGAGGACACAACCCTGGGGGGCGCCAGTGCTGGTGGTGCGGCTGTTTGACATGAATTTCCCCAGTTTCACTAGCTGATGCCTATCTGTCAGAAAGCTGGTGATCCACTGACAGATAGAGCTAGGGACAGAGAGCTGGGTTAGTTCGGTCTGGAGGAGTGTTGGGATGATGGTGTTGAAGGCCGAACTAAAGTCCACAAACAGGAGCCTCACATAAGTCCCTGATTTGTCCAGATGCTGTAGGATGAAGTGCAATCCCATGTTGACTGCATCATCCACGGACCTGTTCGCTCAGTAAGCAAACTGCAGGGGGTCCAGTAAGGGTCCAGTGATGTTCTTCAGATAAGCCAATACCAGTCTTTCAAACGACTTCATGACCACAGACGTTAAAGCAACAGGTCTGTAGTCATTAAGTCCTGTTATCTTGGGTTTCTTTGGGATGGGGATGATGGTGGAACATTTGAAGCAGGGAGGGACTTCACACAGCTCCAGTGATCTATTGAAGATCTGTGAAAAGATGAAGGCCAGCTGGTCAGCACAGGTTTTCAGACAGGCTGGTGTGACACCGTCTGGGCCTGGTGCTTTTCTTCTCTTCTGCTTCAGGAAGACCTGACGCACATCATCTTCAGTGATCCAAAGTGCGGGGGGGGGGTTGCTGGGGTTGTTAACGGTTGTGTAGAGAGATGTTCAGATGGGGCGTGGGGTGTTAGACCGGCAGTTTCAAATCTGCAGTAAAACTCGTTCAGGTCTTCAGCAAGTTATTGATTGTCCTCAGTGCTGG
>JAUCMX010000015.1:23407117-23422117 GCA_033459395.1 Hemibagrus guttatus | reverse complement strand
CCAGGTAAGAGACACACACGCACCCGGCAATCCACGTGATGTAAAAGAAAATGTGATCCATCAGACCAGGCCACCTTCTTCCATTGCTCCGTGGTCCAGTTCTGATGCTCACGTGCACACTGTTGGCGCTTTCGGCGGTGCACATTCAGCTTGTACATTTTTCCTTCTTCTAACACATAAAAAATGTTCACTTGCTGCCTAATATATCCTGCCCACTAACAGGTGCTTATTCACTTCACCTCTCACTGCTCACAATGTTATGGCTGATCGGTGTACACACACACACAATGTTCTAATCACCCTATATAGTTGTAATCATACACTAATAGCTGCATAGCCAACGGAAAATTCAGCACCTGAGCCCTCAGACTCTCCCCTCATAAAGAAATACATTTATTTTGCTGAAATTTTAAATAAAAAGTTTTAACTTTAAAATAAGTAATATTAAATTAATTAATAATATTCATTACAGCTGAATTCGTCTTGTAGCTCTTTGTTCATTTTGACACTTAAACTCACATTCTGAAAAGTCAATGGAGGAAAAAAGTGGAATTTACTTCTTTAACCAACCTCTGAAAAAGTGGACGGTTCATGTTGAGGTCTAAATAAGTCACGTTTTTTGTCAGCCATTTTGCTAGAGTGATGTAAACAGTGACACTTTAAATATGTTTCTGAGCCTTTTGGTTACGGGTCACACTACAGCCAGACAGAGGTTTTCATTTAGAAGTGTAAAAAATGTCGCTAATCTTTGCACCAGTAAATTTTTTTTCTTTAATCAGCTTCTGTGATTTGTTGTTCTAAAAATTAATAAGTGATGAGGTCGTGAGATGAACTGGAACTGGAATTCAATCATGAATTGCATCAATGCAATTTGCCGTACAGCTTGTCAAAAAACTTCCCATGTAAAGCACAAACTCCTTCATCCTGAAGATGCATTTAAAATAATAAATTTGAGTTACAGCTTTACCTTAACTAAGCAGTGAATCTGGAGACACTTCCAAAAATGTTAAATAAACATTTCCGTACTAAAAACTTCTTAATGATTCATGCTGCGTCTGCAGTGTGAAGTCCCTGTGAATGAGTTGTTGCTATAGCAACGATAACATACTAGGAACAAGTGCAATAAAACACCTGTGGTATAAAGCTGCACTACGGTCAGAGGACAACATCTGACCAATCAAAATCATTACAGATCTGAAGCAAAAAACTTAAACACCGGGAAAACAATAAATCTGACAAATGCTTAAAACCAGATTTCCTCTCTCAGTCACACACACACACACACACACACACACACTCTCACAGAGTCAAAGGATTTCTGTCTTGCGAGTGTGATAAAACTCTTAATGGGGAAAAGGACATGAGGGAGATAAATTAGAGGAAGCACTTATCTGTACTTTCATGAGAGTACAAGAGGCCAAACAAAGGAAAAGCATAAAAAAGGGAATGGCTCTTCTCTATTTTTATCATTCCATCAGAACAGGACACATGACTTCCGAGAGCGCATGAACCACTCTTTATAAATATACACTTTTTAAAAAAAGGGCTAATTTAGTTAATGCAGTGAAGAGAAAGTTCAGGGATGAACTGATAGGACAAGGAGAGTACACTTATTTACATTCTTAATTATAAAATAAATGTGCTTTAGGTACTGCTGTTAATTTATAAAGGTATATGATTTAGATGTCATTTAAAAGTGAGCATAAAAGTCTCAGAAGAGGATCAGATAATGGTGATTATCCCTATTTCTACCTGATTATTAAATGCTGATTATCTGCTCAGTGATTCACCCTTTCCTGTACACGACACCGTTCATTTTGGTGAACACTTGACGACATTCACCTGAATGTGCCTTTCCCATCATCCTCTTTAATCTCCAGACTGACAGTGAAGATGAAAACATCGCTGTCCGGCGTGAGAGGCGGAGCCTGAGCTGTTAGCGACGCCTTATTGGCCGACCGCCGAAAGGCAGTGGCAAAGCTGTAGAGTATTCTGCTGACCTGTATTGGAGGACAGACACAGACACATACACACACATCAGATGATTCATAGCTTTAAAGCATGACATGCTGTACTGCAGGCCGATTGTCCAGTATCCGGTCATTAACAGGCTCGTTAGCGATGATGTGATAGTGAGATGAATCTACTGGCTCTGATGCATCATATCTATATGGTGGGCTCTGCTGTTACTCACACTTACTTTGTGTGTGTGTGTGTATGATAACTGTACCATCACTTAGACTGAATCTACACTCACAGCTCAGGACTAGTTTTTAAGACAGCTGTGCACTTGTCAGCCTATACTGTAAAAGTCAAGAAGGAAGATCCTGTGCGCCCCCTAGTGGACAAACTATAAGACTGCAGAAAGATCCCTGACTTGTGACAGTGCAAAAATACAACACAACATTAAAATCATGATCGGTTACATTTTATATTGTTCAGAAATGAAAGAAACTTTGAAGCAGGTCTAGAACCTGTTCTTATAGTTATTTGTGTGTTGGTGTGTCTCACCGCTTCTTGGATCTCGCAGCGGAAGACATGGATACGGAAGATCTCGGTGTTGTAGTGGCTTTCAGTGAAGGCGAAACAGTCGCTCTCTGGTGTCCCATCATGACCCCGAACACAGAACAGGATCTTATAGATGGGATAGTTAGAGATCTCAGTCCCACTCTGAGGGTCTAACAACCTGAGAGAGAGAGAGAGAGAATGCATACTATAAGCATGTGTGTGCGTATAAATATACACACACACATATATGGGGGCACGGTGGCTTGGTGGTTAGCACGTTTGCCTCACACCTCCAGGGTTGGGGGTTCGGCTCCCGCCTCCGCCATGTGTGTGTGGAGTTTGCATGTTCTCCCCCTGCCTCTGGGGTTTCCTCCGGTTTCCTCCCCAGTCCAAAGACATGCATTGTAGGTTGACTGGCATCTCTAAATTGTCCGTAGTGTGCGATTGCGTGAGTGAATGAGAGTGTGTGTGTGCCCTGCGATGGGTTGGCACTCTGTCCAGGGTGTATCCTGCCTTGATGCCCAATGACGCCTGAGATAGGCACACCCTCCCCATGACCCGAGAATAGATCAGATAAGTGGTAGATAATGAATGAATATATATATATATATATATATATATATGCCCTTTCCTCCTCCCTGACCCCAAACATGTCACACCTGCATGTCACACAGTGTCCCACCCCCTCTGTCCTTTACCTGACGGTTCCCTCAGATACTCCAGGTACGGAGAGCGTGACATCAAGGGGCAGCTGGCACTGGCTGCGAAGAATGCTCATCATACGTAGCGCCTCCACCTCACTGCGAGGGGCGTTAACTGACGCACAGCCCAGATACGTCAGCTTACTGAAGACCACGCTGTCCTCGTCCAGCAGTGGCGTCCCTGGACTCATCGCCAAGCCCTGGTCTAGGGGGTAACAATCACATGCAGCACTTCAGGATTGTGATGAAGTTACTATGTCATGAAATATAAGAGCCAATCAGGATCCAGTATGCAAATCTAAGTAATGCAACACCAGTTTCCAAGATAAAGGAGGTGTGTTACTTTCTAATTAGCATATTCCTACTTGACCTCTTGTCACTTCTGTGAAACACTGCCATCTTCATAAAACTTCAGTTTATTAGAAACGCAATGAATAAATTGCGTAGGCTAACAACTTGGAAGAGCTTGTATTTTGTTCCTTGTAGATGTGCAGCAACATATACAGTTATTATACACTTTATTTTCAAAAGGTTTGGGACACCCCTCCAAATCTCTGAATTCAAGAGTGGTTTTTCAGGGGTTGGGCTCGGCCCCTTATAGACATGGATAAAGACACCCATAAAGACATGGATGAGTGAGTTTGGTGTGGAGGAACGTTACTGGCCTGCACAGAGTCCTGACCTCAACCCCATAGAACACCTTTGGGATGAATTAGAGCGGAGACTGTCCTGTCTTGTGTTGTTTTTTTTACTTTCTGTTTTTGCACTGTCTTGTCTTTGCACCTGGTTGCACACGTTGCACTTTATGTTGTTAGGACAAACTTCTGTCCTTAGCTCTGTGTTTTTGTTTCTGTAATTAAATGTTGTATGTTGTCTATGTGGCACCAGGGTCCTGGAGAAACGCTGTTTCATTTCACTATGTACTGCTTCAGCTATATGTGGTTGAAATGACAAGAAAAGCTTCTTGACTTGACTGCGAGCCATTCCAAAACTGGGACGTCTGCCTTTACATGCACATGAATGTAATATGGAGTTGTCCCGCCTTTTGCAGCTATAACAGCTTCAACCCTTCTGAGAAGGCTTTCCACAAGGTTTAGGAGTGTGTTTATGGGAATATTTGACCGTTCCTCTAGAAGTGCATTTGTGAGGTCAGGTACTGATGTTGGACGAGAAGGTCTGGCTCGCAGTCTCCGCTCTAATTCATCCCAAAGGTGTTCTATGGGGTTGAGGTCAGGACTCTGTGCAGGCCAGTCAAGTTCCTCCACACCAAACTCACTCATCCATGTCTTTATGGACCTTGCTTTGGTCACTGGTGTGCAGTCATGTTGGAACAGGAAGGGGTCATCCCCAAACTGTTCCCACAAAGTTGGGAGCATGAAATTGTCCAAAATGTCTTGGTATGCTGAAGCATTAAGAGTTCCTTTCACTGGAATTAAGGGGCCGAGCCCAACCCATGAATTCAATGATTTGGAGGGGTGTCCCAAAACTTTTGGCAATATAGTGTATGCAGGCGTGGCCTGCCCAGCAAATTTTTATTTATTTTTCTCATTCCTTGTGTCTCTGTTAAAAAAAAGAAATGCAAAGGCTCCTCGTACCCTGCTGATCTCCCTGAACCGGCAGCACTATCTCCAGTTTCTGGGGTGCAGGACAGGGTTGTGGTGGGACTGCAGTGGTGGGGTATCCGTGATCGCCCCTGCCCACTTGGTCTGACCCGGGAGTCACGTCAGCCACCGACGGGTCCATCAGCACATCCTCGAGCTCCCTCTGCAACTGCTGCTCACTGCCGTTACCCACAATCTGCGTTTACACACACAACCACAAACAAAATGCATCATTATATACACACACACAACAGCTTCCCGAGGTGTCACACAAACACATACAGACTCTAACCAAATTTTCACCAGATATTAAAAATGCAATTAAACCCAAATCTTCTGGTCTGTGTATCCCATGATGACCAGCTTTTATCCTGTAATTTGTACTTGATTTATGAGATTGGCCAAAGATCAGGTATATAAGACAAGAAGACGAGACAAAGATCAAAGAGCCTTTTCTCCTGTCTTTGACCATAAACACTGGACTGATGTAATAAGTTAATTATGCTTCTACAGACTCAGGAAGATGGATACAGGTAATTAGTACTATACAATAAACTGTCTAACTTTAACTTTTTGTTAAGTTTAAACACCTCTCCCATTAATAATTAAGATTATAAAGATTCAGAGGTTTGGGGAAATATATTAGGAGCACAAACACATTTATTAAAAATAAAAAGAGAGTAATTCTGTATGGAGTTGTGGAATTTGGGCGGGGCTACATCTTGAGTTAAGTTGTTGTTTTGGCTGCTACCTGTTCGGGGTCACCACAGCGGATCATCTGGTCCACATATTTGATTTAACACTGATGCAACCCTCCCATTTTATCCCGGCTTGGGACCGGCACTATGATGTCACTAATTAAGGACCAATCAGGTCTGATATGCAAATTATTAATGGATGATAGCATGGTACATTGAAACATAATCCAAAAATTATTTAGCATATGTACATATGGTTAGCAATAAATGAAACTGCAGTTGTCATGGTAACACTACATTCTGACAGAGTTTTTAGCTAGTTTATTAACCGTTAACTAGCTGGCTAGATACAGTAGCTAGCATGATATTAAACTATTAGGGATGGCAGCAGGAGGATGTGAAAAATCATGGATTTTTAATATAAATAATGTAACTGCACACAGACGACAGAAATGTCTTTTGTCTGATTGGTTACAGCGACACACCTTCTAATGTGCATAAAGTTGAAACCAGTTTATCCTCCAAGTTCTCTCAGTTTATTATCCCACAATCCTCTAGTGGTAAAAATAGCAGTTGGAAAGGAACTGCACATGTACATAAAGACTACCAGAGTCACAATAAAGTTTTCTAAGAAAACACACACACACACACACACACACACACACACACACACACACACACACACAAACAAAGGAGTGCGTGTATATGCTAACTGCACACATCAAGATAAGCCACCAAACCCATAAAGACAACCAACAACCAATCACAGACAGTCAGCAAAATCACAGAGAAGGAACAAATGCTTGAGAAGGAAGGAAGAAGATTGTTCTTTTCCACCAACAAGGTGCTCAATGTGGTTTTGTGTTTTTTTATCCATTTACAGTTACATTTAACGTTTATGAAAGAAGTTATTTCCTGTATTTCCTGTTTTAGTGTTCTACATGAACATCTAAAGGTTCTTAAGCTCCTCGAACGGTTCTTCAAGTCTATTCAAAAGACTAAGGATTCTTAGTCTCCTAAACAGGGCTCTAAAGGTTTTTAGGAAAAAGGCTAAAGTGTCTTTAGAAAGCTAAAAGGGTACTACTTGGAGAACAGAAGGTTCATTCATTCATTCATTGTCTACCGCTTATCCGATCTACTCTCGGGTCACGGGGAGCCTGTGCTCAGGCGTCATTGGACATCAAGGCAGGATACACCCTGGACGGAGTGCCAACCCATCGCAGGGCACACACACACACACACTCTCATTCACTCACGCAATCACACACTACGGACAATTTTAGAGATGACAATCAACCTACCACGCATGTCTTTGGACTGGGGGAGGAAACCGGAGTACCCGGAGGAAACCCCCGAGGCACAGGGAGAACATGCAAACTCCACACACACACGGCGGAGGTGGGAATCGAACCCCCAACCCTGGAGGTGTGAGGCAAACGTGCTAACCACTAAGCCACCGTGCCCCCCCCAGAAGGTTCATAGCATTCTAAAAACTTGGAGGTTCTCATATATTTAAAAGGGTTATACTTGAAGGACTAAAGGTTCTTGGGCTCCTAAAATAGTTCTGCAGTTACTACTGTTCTAGCAGTATGATGACCATGTGCATGTGCGTGTGCGTGTGTACTCAAGCCACTGAATGATTTTACTTTGGATGTTTGGAAGTTAAAACATGTCATGTGTTCATGAAAGCCCAAATATTATAGAGCTGGTACTTAAAAACATACCATGAACCAGCACCAACTCTGCCAGTGGAAAAGGTGCAGGAGACCACGAGCACGAATAGAAAGGGAACAGGAAAAGAACATTGAAAACAAGAGAGAAAGGAGACTGACCTTAAAGCTGACCCCTTCCTCAGAAATCACCTGTGTAACAAACAAGAGGTTTAGAAGAGCCTCTAACAGGAGAAGAGCACGGAAAAGAACATGGAGAACATGCAGCAGATGATGAAACTTGGATGTTGAGGAGCATTTCGATCACGCTAAACTTTTCCCATGCAAGTCTGAGAAGGTGAATGTATAACAACTGAGCGTGGTGACGATCAGAGCCTGATGTGGAAGCACAAGAACATTTCACAGAAAATGGCACAATACGTCCTTCCCCAAAGATCTGATTCAAATCAAAGATGAACAAAGCTCTTGCAAAACCAATGAAACCATAAATGACCAGACCAAAAAAACACAAAGGAGGGATTTTACAAGAGACACTGGGTGAGAGAGAGAGAAAATAGTAAAAAAAAAAAAATAAAAATAGAAAAAAGGAAGAATGGATGTGGGTCCTTCAGAAAGAAGTTCTTCCAACAAAAGAGTGAACGATGGCCCAAGGTGACACACACTCTACTCCATCTTTGGTCCAAAGTGACAATGTACACCATTTGTGTTTGTGTGTGTGTAAGCATAGAATGGAAATGTTGTTTCAGTCTGAGAAAAGTGAGATGATGCAAGTCAAATGGCTGTCCAACGGGGTTGTGGCACAACTAAAGAGTGAGGAAATGTCCCAAGAAACAAAAAGTACAGGGTGTGTGTGTGTGTGTGTGAGGATAAAATTGAGCTGCGGATAAAAGCATTAATAACAAAAAATTACCATATTACCTCTTCAAGCCATAAAAAAACACTAACCTTAATCCCAACCTATACCCTTCACCACATCCTATAATTCACCCTTAATTCAACTCTAACCCCTAATCAAATCCAAACATAACCCTTAATCTTCTCCTAACCATTAAGACAAACTAAACCCCCACTGTAACCTTGTCCTCTAAAGCAGGTTTGTCCAATCTTATCCAGTAAAGGTTAGTGTGAGTGCAAGTCTTCATTTTAACCAAACAGAAGCCACACCTCATAGTATCCTGAAAGCCAAGGTCAGCTGATTAAACATGTGGAATCAAGTGGAGCTCCTGCTTGATTAGCAGGAAAACCTGCACCCACACCAGCCCTTTGCGGATAAGACTGGACACTCCCGCTGTAATGCAAATGGAAACTTAATCCCAGCCCCTTAATCCTCCTTTAGCTGTTAATCCAATCCAACCCTATCCTCTAAACCTATACATGTGTCCAACCCTAATCAAACCCTTCTTTCTAAACCAATCCCTAACCGTAACCCAACACTGGCCACTAATTCAATCCGAATCTTAAACCAATCCCTAATCTTAATCCAACACTAGTCCCTCCTTCAGTCCTAATCTTAATTCAACCTTAAAACATAATCCAATCCCTATGGTAACCATAACCCATGAACCTCAACTAATCCCTAAACGCCAATGAAATATGTTCAATGTGATCTAAACAGAAGGTTAAAGCTGAGAGCTTATTCTATCAGAAGTGTGTTTGTGTGTGTGAACGCTTTACACCAAGGTTTCATTCGTCCAAACACACCTCTTCAGTAATGCGAGTGCCTTCATGACCTTACACAGATTGACCATTGTCTCCATCTGAGGAAACTCCAGCTCAGTCTTACCTTCAGGCCTGTTTTTTCATCATCACTGCCGTTATTAGTGGACGGGGTCTCGTCCCCGAGACGGGACACCAGGACAAAGTCCTCACTGTTGAGGGTGGACACAGAGTCAGAGGAGGCACTAATTTTCCCCACAGAGGCCATGTCATCCATGACTGCTACACTGAGCCGGACGCACTCATGAATGACACTCAGTGAGCTGAATCACCTGGAAACAAAACGAACAGGGGAAGAATATAAAGCATACGTTTGGTGTAGGGTTAAATTCATCCAAAAACTGTTCAGTTTAGAATTTCTGCTAGTTCTCGACATAAATATGTTTAATCATTTAGATTTTTAGCACCAAATCTATCTTTATGGCCTCAGTGACAAGGTACAAAAAGGAAATTTGTTTTCCTTCTTCCACCTGAATGCTACAATACCCAGAATGCAATGCACCGATATGTAATTAAACCATCGGGAGACCCTACTACCATTCAGACTGACTAACCTAATCCATCATCCAGTTCTAAACTTAATACAGCCTCCAAACCTTCCTGTCGAGTGATTATTTGAGACAATGTAGACTTCCTTTTCAACTCAAACAAGTGAGACCATCTCCTCATTCTCCGCTTTAATCAACAACACTGTCCCTAATAAAGTGGCCGGAGGTGTATAATTGACTATTTGAAAAATATTAATAAGTTTAAATGACCATAGGAGAGGTTATCACTAATTTTTTAAAATTTATTATTATTGACTGACACGAACACAAACACACACGCAAGCCATGTACACACTGACATTATTTTAAAAAAAAAAGAAAACAGGAGGAAGTAAACACTCAGGTGTGTTTTACAGGAAGTAAAAGAGCTATGGACGGAATGGGAGGGTCTACAACCACCTGAAATAAATAACATGCAAAGAGTGTGCACGCGCACGCACACACACGCACACACTTCCATAGCAATATGGAAATACAGAGACGGAGGAGCTGCTGGTTCACCTGCAGAGACACAATTATGTAAATACAACACCATGGTGATGACTGACTTTTTACTTCATCAGCATTTATTTCAGCAAACGACTAAAATATGATCAGTTTTCATCGACTCCGTGGCTCTATTTCGGTTCCTAGGTCACGTTCCTCACCTAAAACCAGAAGGAAATAAAACCAGGAACGAAGAGAGCGATAGAAAAGAGAAAGTGAGAGTACAGGCATCAAAAAAATCAAACAGACCAGTAGAGCAGGAAGGTTAAACAAAAGGCACATGAAATACTTGGCACGGTTTTCCTGCAAACAATGAGAAATAGAAGCTTGTGAATACGTCTGTTGAAACTTGATATAAACATGAGAAAAGAAAAAAGATATAAACAGAGGATATGAGAAGTGGGGGGAAATGGCAAAGTGAAAATAAAAACAGATTAAAACAGTTTTGCCAGGTGAAAAATAAAGAATAAAACAGGAATTTATCAATGGCTGATATTTTTCACTTATTAAAAGGCAATGCATGATAATTTTTATCCATTTAAAGTTACATATAGTAATTGTTCTGTCTTACATTATAGCAGCTATAAACAGTAGTTTCCTCATCAGCCTCTCTTCATTCTCTCTCTGTAGGTCAATAAGATGAAAAAATACAGCTTGTTACGTTACTGAGTAAAGTATAATGTAAACTCTGTCCTGAAAATGTTGAAAAATGTAAAGGTAACTCCTTCTACTTGAAGGACTAACGGTTCGTAGGCTTCTTAGAGGGTTTGACTTTGAGATATAAGGGTTTTAACCTTCTAAAAGGATTATACTTGGAGGACTTTTACTTGGACTTATACTTGGAGGAGGTTTTAGCCTCCTAAAACAGTTGTATACTTGGAGGGATAAAGGTTCCTAGGCTCCTAAGACAGTTCTACTTGGAGGACTAAAGGTTCCTAGGCTCCTAAAACAGTTCTACATGGAGGGCTAAAGGTTCCTAGGCTCCTAAAACAGTTCTACATGGAGGGCTAAAGGTTCCTAGGCTCCTAAAATGGTTCTACTTGTAGGACTACACATTCTTATACTCCTTAAAGAGTTCTGCTTGAATGACTGAAGGTTCTTAGCCTCCTAAAGTGATGCACTGCTACAAAGTGCTGACACTGGAGAGTCTTCTGGAACCAGCTCCTTACAGAAAACTTCACCATATCCACGACTTTTGAAAATCCATTTATAGAGATGGTCCGTTGTACAAGACACTGTGAATGAACTGTTACTACTGTAATGATAAGGGATTATATATATGTCCTACTGCAATTTATCACACTGGATAAAAAACAAATCGATTCACAAAACTTTTGTATGAGCAGATACGTAAACAAACACCTCCACTGACGGAAGATTTAGATTTCACTTATAAGAATAATTAACATTATTAAATATTTTATTACCAAAGCTGTAAATAACTTCCACTTCTGTTCAGCCTTTACTCGTCATTCATTTTGTGCTCAATGCTGCCTGTACACTTTACCTCCTATGGAGGATTGGGGGCATCATTACATGCAAATGAGTGGCTTATGTTTTTAAAACTAAATATTGCATCTCTTAGAAATATCTTTAGATATTAGTGTGATATTTTTATAGCTACATTTAACTAAGGAAGTTGAATTGGCTCTTGGATATGGGATGTAAATAGCTACCAATAATAATAATAATAATAATAATAATAATAATAATAATAATAACAATAATAACAACAACAACAACAACAACAACTAATGTCCATAAAACCTAACTGCATAATAATCTGTGACACAGTACTTCCTGACTGACACTTAGACTAAGTAAATGTACACTGGGTTTTTAAAATTCATATTTCATATAAAGATTTAAATATAAAGTTCACCAAGAACAGTGTATGTTTAGTTTAAAAGTTGTAATAAATACTGAAGTGTATTATACAGTATATTGCCAAAAGTTTTGGGACACCCCTCCAAGTCATTGAGTTCAGGTGTTGGGCTCGGCCCCTTAGTTCCAGTGAAAGGAACTCTTAACACTTCAGCATTCCAAGACATTTTGGACAATTTCATGCTCCCAACTTTGTGGGAACAGTTTGGGGATGACCCCTTCCCGTTCCAACATGACTGCACACCAGTGCACAAAGCAAGCTCCATAAAGACATGGATGAGTGAGTTTGGTGTGGAGGAACTTGACTGTCCTGCACAGAGTCCTGACCTCAACCCCATAGAACACCTTTGTGATGAATTAGAGCGGAGACTGTGAGCCAGACCTTCTTGTCCAACATCAGTACCTGACCTCACAAATGCACTTCTAGAGGAACGGTCAAAAATTCCCATAAACACACTCCTAAACCTTGTAGAAAACCTTCCCAGAAGAGTTGAAGCTGTTTTAGCTGCAAAAGGCGGGACAACTCCATATTACATTCAAGTGCATGTAAAGGCAGACGTCCCAAAACTTTTGCCAATAGAGTGTATGATTTTATGTTAATAATGTATTCATGTTTCAGTGTTAAAGGTTAAAAAGAGTTTGCTTTATATCCCAGAACAAAACTCTCTCTGATACATGTTTCCCGATAAGATTAAGCAAATATTACAGCTGAGTAACTTCTGGAACAGGAATTATTTTAGAATTAATCCTGAAATTCTGTGGAAGTCAAAGATTTAATAGGAAAAGTAACAATAACAAATTATTATACAGTCCCAACTTCAGTTTTGGAAACAATTATGACCTTGTGAACAGTTCCTTAATGCTGGTGTGTATAGGCATCTGGCCACACCCCCTTTTTTCCTTCTCCGAGGTGGCAGAATAGATCAAGGTCACTTTGTGTACATTCTCTCTAAAAGGACTAAAAGCCTAAACCATGTTAGAGAGGTTCTTTTGTTAATGCAGGAAACGGTGGCACAGATGCAGTGGATAGCTGAGCTTCCCCACACCACCAAACCTCAAGAGACCAAAGTGATAAATCAGAAAGGAAGAGAAAAAAATGCATGACAGAAAGAAAAAAATAAATAAATAAATACACTGGATGAATTTTGTTTATGAACACAAAAAATTCATTACTAGTGCTAAATTTCTCCTTTTTATTAACACACACATCATGTGGTTTTAAATAAAGTCAGTCAGTGTAAATCAACCAAACAAGTGTGAATATTAGAAATGGACAGGAAGTGAACATCAGGCTGTGGCTTTGTCACTGTGCTGTGTATTGTGTTGTGTTCTCATCTAACACACAGACCGGGTCAGTGGCATTTCCTCCAGAGAAGTTTGTAAAACTAAACATCAACGTGTATTGGTTTCTCAGTACATGCCGACACATACACACACACACACACACACACACACACACAGTTCCATGCTTGAGCTATAATAATGGCCACCTCACTACACAAACTCTCCTTTCCTGCACGACCACATGTGAGAGCTGACCTAATGGGCGGTGCCTAATATTCTAATGAGTGCCCTTGATATAAAGTCTGAGACTTCACCTCCAATATTGCTCAAGCAACTGAGCACACTAGGATAGCTAGTCAGGTGGAGAGAAAGTGTGAGAACGTACAAGTGCGGGAGAGATAGAAAGGAGAGAGTGGAGAGGAGAGCGAGAGAGAGAAAATGAGAGAGAGAGAGAGAGAGACAGAGAGAGAGAGACAGGAAGACAGAGAGAAAATGAGAGAAAATGAGAGAACGAGAGACAGACAGAGATAGGGAGACAGAGAGAAAATGAGAGAGAGAGAGAGAGAGAGAGAGGGGGGGGGGGGGGGGGGGGGGGGGGGTTATTAAGTGTAAACCCCAGTGTTGTGTAACGGATCTGTTTTGTCTCACAGTCACTCACCAGGCAGAAGATTATTCAACAAGTTCTGCTATTCAAACACTGACCCATCACACTGTAAATCTCACACACACACACACACACACACACACACACACACACACAAACACACAAACACACACACCACCCAGGGGTTGTTTCAAACAGCTTCAGATTCTTACTGAATCATGTCTCTCACCACACAACTGCAGCGACACTCAGCACCAGATAGATCAATGCCGGTATCAGGTACCGGTCCGATACTGTACTCGTTCCGATACCGGGGAACACACATGACGCAGGCCTAGTGCATGCTGCCTACAGAGGACATGCACAAGTACTTGCAACATTCTTAGAAAAGTGCGCCCTGACTGTAGTTTATTGCAGAATCGATATCAAACCCAAGCTCACGTCAATTCATGCACCAAATACACCAGTGAGAGCTGGGGGAGAACCTTCACATCAAATTATTTTAATACAGATATCTGCTGGAAATCAGGCGAATGCCCCCAGTGCCTGGCTTGTTGGAGAATATTGGCTCAAAACACACACAAACTAACCAACTGAATATTTCACAAGCGTCTTTTCTCCAGAGTACACCTCTACTGGTATTCTAGTTTTATCTAAACTGGCCAAAGAGATAAAACCCACACCTTCAACCTGCCCCTTCACCTTCACCTTCACAAATGTCCCTCATTCGGACATCACGTGATTGGGACTTCAGCATCTGAGCCCATTTATATAGCCATTGCTACAAATACATTTCCTAAGATAATCTTTGACTTAATTTCTCCAAAGCTAGAACTTCAGATAACTGATTAAAGACGTTCAATCCAGGCCAGATTTTTCCAATTTCTAACACACCTTCACCAGGTAACTTCTACAACCTAAGAGAAAACTAAATAAGTGTAATAATGTAAGTGTAATTAAAAGTAAAAAATTAGCTGACACTGAAGTATTTGTACACTGTAACTGTATTTGCTCTGTGTATAGCAGAGTGTGTGTGTCTGTGTGTGTGTCCTCAGCGCTAAGAACAATCGCCTGCTCTCATAATCACCCGTGTCATCCTAAGACGAGTTCAAACATGTAAACAATACAGCTATAACAAAAGAACGGGTGGAACCAGGATTTGGGGGGGGGGGGGACAAAAACACCTACAAAACAGCAAAACCCCACGATATTTATCTGTAACAACACAATACGGCAGGAATAATAATCCACCTCGCACTGAGAAACCTGCGAAAAGCAGTGTTACAGAAATCCTGATACA
>JAUCMX010000015.1:23392117-23402117 GCA_033459395.1 Hemibagrus guttatus | reverse complement strand
AGGAAACACTATAGCAGGAACACACACTCCCTGTTTCTCTCTCACACACACACAGGATGCAGACAGGATGCAGAAAAAAAAAGTCAATGCAAAACATTTTAATTGTTAACGACTGACTGAAATTGATAATTAAAATGTTATCAAATTTAAAGAACTTCTGAGAGCAGCATTTCTAATACAACGACCAATTTTTATTTTACAGCACCCTTTTCCTCATTTCTGATTCTCCAAATATTCTAAATCAATCAATCAATCAATCTTATTTATCATCCATTATTTTATACCTAAAATGTAAAAAATAATGCTAATTGTAAAAGAAAAAAAAAAAAAAAAATTATATATATATATATATATATATATATATATATATATATATATATATATATATATATATATATATATATATATATATATAAAATTATGAAAGAAAACGCTCATATTTGATGTGTATTCCTTTTCATTTCTTAAAAAGGAAAAAAATTAAATAGTTTTTCTGACATTTTTTAAATGGATGTGCATATTTCCTGTTTAGAAAAGTTTTTTGTGGCTATAGCTGGTCTACTAAGATCATTTCGGGGTGTGCTTACTTTTGCACAGCACACACTACTGTGCTGAGAAGTGTTCTTGCTCGTCCAACACAGTCAACTATCTAGAGATGAATATGTTAAAAAGTCTTCATATTAAATCTTGGCCAAAATAATGGGAGAAAGTGAGGTTCAAAGTTTAAACAATCAGTCAAGCATCTTTTAATAGAACACACACACAACTGGGACACCAGTTACCATAAAACTGGTGTAAAGGCTAACAAAAAAGGTGCCATTATTTTTGGCAAAATGCCACATTCCTTCATCCACATTCCATCTAAAAAAATTGACCCTATTATAAATAGGAGACGTTTCCTTTACAGCGGCGTAACAAACGCGTCCCATCTCGTTGCCGTCCGAGCGAAGGACAGCAGAAAGAAAAAGATTCAGTGCACAAGACTGCAGAAGAAGACGATCATCAACCCAGCACTCCATCAACCTCCATCTTAAACAGGAAACACAGAGGTGGCGGTCAGGTTTATTCCCAGTGACCAAAACCAAAAGGAAAAATAAGAGATTCCTGATACAAAATACTTCGGCACACAACTTCACGGAAGTTAGCAGCGATGTCACGTTCAAACATGAGGATCAGGGAGGTTTTTTTTTCCCTGAAAAAGTCACGCTGGACACAAAGTGTGAAACGAGACACGGTCTGCTGAAGTGCGGATGAGCAGAGTGGCCTTCTGCGTGTCCACTAGAGAGGGGGGGGAAAAAAAAAAAAAAAAAAAATGCAGAACTGCAGTAAAAAAAAAAAAAAAGTCATGCTGAAGCAGGTCAGGACAAATTCCTGCTTCTGTCCATAAATCATCTAGCGCTTGCGTACATTACACCATCCAGCGACTGGTCATTTAACCCAGCTCTTTCCAAGCTTCACAGCTCAGATTGAACTCACGAGGCAAAATCAGCTAGATACGTCGTATACAAGCGGACTATAAAACACCACCAGTGCAAAAGAGCCGGAAATGAGAGAGCCAAACGAAACAGAACATATAGAGAACGTCAAGATACAACAAGCCCCGCCCACTGCACACAATGTAGTCCCTGATACAGTCAAACTATTAGCATTTCAGCTAACAAACTTTAATTTAAGGTAATTTATACATGGTGCTGTATACCGTACGTCCGTAACGATAGTGTGCATCATATCGTATCGCTCGATACGACACGTCAGTGCAGAACATACCGCTTATATCAAGCTGACGCTTATTACTTATCTGGAATTACGAAAAAACACGCCCCTTGTTTTGTTACATGCTGTTAAAAGTCGAAAGAGTCATCATTACTGTTCAATTTACATCCTAATATCTAGAAACGAGCGGTCTCGAAAGAACGTTTCTTTCGTTTATTATAGGAGTGACGTCATGTTTGCAGTCAGATTCATCACGATATTTCCGTGAACGTCAGACTACAGAAACGCTTGTTTAAACAACGCTCTATCAAAAGCAAAGCAACACATCAAAGGTCAAACGCAAGACTTCGAAAAATCTAAAAATCAAACCAATTAACCCCCCCTCCCCCACTCACACCAAACAATTCGGCTGATCAGGTGGACAGGTCAGTGTTTAGTGTAAATCTCGATGCGTTTCGGACCCAGACGTCGTGTCAGCTATAAACATCAACTAAACTTCACTGCAGAGCTCAATGTGAGAATTTTATCATTCGTTTTCTCACAGAATGGACAGACACCACACACACACACACTAATGCTGCTGAAATAAATCAATATTTGCTATGACAGCTGTTTAAAAATAATACAGTCGCTGGACAAAGACTCGGGGGGAGAGAGCGGGAAAGAGAGAGGGAGAAAGAGAGGAAGTGAGAGAGAGAAGGAAATACCGTATAGGCACATTATGAAGCTCATTACAAAACCTAATAAAAAAAAAATCACTCCGTTTGTTTCATGCCTGTCAGCAGAGTCATTAGCGCTGCATCATGATGTAGGAGCTGTACAGAGCACCAGGCTTCACCCCTCACACACACAGAGTAAACATTTAGCAGAAATACAGAAAATACAGATTAATCATCACCATCATCATCGATGGAGTCGGAGGAATCCGATTGGCTAAAAAGTGGACTCTGATTGGCAGCTAGGTGACCTGAGATGGGGGTGTGACCATAAACACGTGCGACATGTTTGCATAAGCTGCAGAATTTTTTTTAAAAAGTGAAAGCAAAAAATATGCATAATTTTTTTAATTGGAGTCTTTAGAAAAAGGGGCAGGGGAGGGGCGGAATTTACATACGATTACCAGAAGTTTGGAATTCAATTAGAGAAGCAAAAGCTTTAGAAAATTATAAACAAACTCCTAGGACACGTGGATCAGTGCTGGTCAGAGACATGACCCAGGATTCTCTTAAAACACTGCATTTTTTTAGCTCCCATTCAGAATCATCTCGGGTCCCGGGTTCGGTCTGGCTGCGTCTCCTGGAGGTCTCGATGAACCCGTCTTCATCACCAGACCACCCACAGTGAGACCTCCAGCGTTCAGGCCCCCGGGGGAGAGAGACTTCCTGTAAGATAGAGGGAAGGATTGCTGTTACGTCACGTCCGATTTATTATTCTTCTTCACACCAAGATAGTACTATTGTACACGCTCATACAGTTCTGTCCACCAGGGGGCAGTGTTTAATGAATAAAACTAACCAGAATTTTATAGGAAACCAAAGGAGGATCACTGAAGCCAGTTTTTATGAAGCTCTATAATAAATTCATGTGTAAAAGCGCACTTACATGGCATTACGACTATAAATGAAGCCATTATTCAAATGGCCACAATATCCATCTTGTTTTTTGCAAATAAAACCTTTATAAAAAGGGCCGTTATAATAAAACCGTTTGTAAGAGTGTTACAACAGGACACACCTCCCTGATAGCCAATCAGCTTTCCCCTGGTTAACGCACAGCACCATGGACACACGGCATGCAGCGTCACGCTTACCCATAAACCCCCTCTCTGGGTCACAATAAGTATAAAGTGAACACTTAGAATGCGCTCATATGAAGTGTTTATAAATCCTGAAAAATAAAAAGCTCAGCTCACCTGAAGGCCATCTTCTTCAGTAAATGAGCGTCCACCACGTTCTCAGGTAAGGACTGGGCCGCCCGCGAGCTTCCTGCTGCATCACTGAACACACTGGAGAGGTGATTTTCACACCGCGACTCCAAAGATACCTGATCATAAAAAAAAAATACATGCCATGATGTCCATAACATCATCAGCATGCAGGTTTAATCTTAAAGACTTCAATTCGTTGCCAAGTATGGCACTTGAACAGGAAGGTAAATATGTTAGAAGAAATGTCACCAGTCTATTAGTGACTTCTCTGTAGTATTGACCTCTGACTGGATCCCCGGTGGTTCCGAGTCCTCCATGCGGAGAGCACACAGCTGCAGCTCGATGTCCTGGTCCGGCTCGCTCTCTGTTCCGTCTCGAACCAGGAACTTGGCTCCGCGTTTCCCAGCGGTGCTGAAGGAGCTGCGTCTCTGCTCGCTGAGAGAGAGAGAGAGAGAGAGAGAGAGAGAGAGAGAGAGAGAGAGAGAGAGAGAGAGAGGGGGGGTTAGTAAAACGAACACTGCATTAACCAGCATTTTTTCCCGGTGTGCTTTTCTCAGACTAAACAATCGTGTGTGAGATCAGGTGAGAGAATCAGGTGTTTCTCCTAATCAGAATCTGCCCTAACAAGTAATCATCAAAGCCGCCACCACACACACACACACAGCTAACTTACCCCTCTCGGTACCCGGAGCGAGACGACTCGAACCCACATGGACTCCACTGACACTCGCCCTGCATGACATGAGAGCTGTAATCTGCAAGAAATGTAGAAATAGAAATAAATAAGAGAGCAGAGGCACAGCAACAGTCACATCAGACAACATAACACCCTCTAGGGGGCGCCAGTGCTCCATCATCATCATCCTGTCTTCATTCATTCATTCATTCATTGTCTGCCGCTTATCCGAACTACACTCGGGTCACGGGGAGCCTGTGCCTATCATTGGGCATCAAGGCAGGATACACCCTGGACGGAGTGCCAACCCATCGCAGGGCACACACACACTCTCATTCACTCACGCAATCACACACTACGGACAATTTAGAGATGCCAGTCAACCTACAATACATGTCTTTGGACTGGGGGAGGAAACCGGAGCACCCGGAGGAAACCCCCAAGGCACGGGGAGAACATGCAAACTCCACACACACATGGCGGAGGCGGGAATCGAACCCCCAACCCTGGAGGTGTGAGGCAAACGTGCTAACCACCAAGCCACCGTGCCCCCCTGTCTTCATTATATTTAAGAAATTCAAATAAGTTTGTCATTATACTACATTTTTTTTTAAATTAGATTTTATATAAATCTTTATGTATAATAAACATACTGTTTATTGTATTGTACCAATTACAATTTTTAAATTCGTATGCATTTTATATTCGAACTTTATACCAGTTTCTCTCGCCCAGTCTCTCTCTTCCTCCCTCTCTCGCTCTGTCTCCCTCTTAGTCTCTCTTTCTCTCCCTCCCTCCCCCTCTTCGTATCTCTCACCCCCGTCTCTTCCTCTTCATCTCTCTCCCTCTTCATCCCCGTCCCCCCCTCTCTCTCTCTCTCTCTCTCTCTCCCCCTCTTAGTCTGTCTCTCTCTCTCCCCCTCTTAGTCTGTCTCTCTCTCTCCCTCCCCCTCTTAGTCTGTCTCTCTCTCTCCCTCCCCCCCCCCTCTTAGTCTGTCTCTCTCTCTCCCTCCCCCTCTTAGTGTCTCTCTCTCTCCCCCCCTCTTAGTCTGTCTCTCTCTCTCCCTCCCCCTCTTAGTCTGTCTCTCTCTCTCCCTCCCCCTCTTAGTCTGTCTCTCTCTCTCCCTCCCCCTCTTAGTCTGTCTCTCTCTCTCCCCCCCCCCTCTTAGTCTGTCTCTCTCTCTCCCTCCCCCTCTTCGTATCTCTCACCCCCGTCTCTTCCTCTTCATCTCTCTCCCTCTTCATCCCCGTCCCCCTCTCTCTCTCTCTCTCTCTCTCTCCCTCTCCCTCTTAGTCTGTCTCTCTCTCTCCCCCTCTTAGTCTGTCTCTCTCTCTCCCTCCCCCTCTTAGTCTGTCTCTCTCTCTCCCTCCCCCTCTTCGTATCTCTCACCCCCGTCTCTTCCTCTTCATCTCTCTCCCTCTTCATCCCCGTCCCCCTCTCTCTCTCTCTCTCTCTCTCCCCCCCTCTTAGTCTGTCTCTCTCTCTCCCTCCCCCTCTTAGTCTGTCTCTCTCTCTCCCTCCCCCTCTTCGTATCTCTCACCCCCGTCTCTTCCTCTTCATCTCTCTCCCTCTTCATCCCCGTCCCCCTCTCTCTCTCTCTCTCTCCCCTCCCCCCTCTTAGTCTGTCTCTCTCTCCCCCTCTTAGTCTGTCTCTCTCTCTCCCTCCCCCTCTTAGTCTGTCTCTCTCTCTCCCTCCCCCTCTTCGTATCTCTCACCCCCGTCTCTTCCTCTTCATCTCTCTCCCTCTTCATCCCCGTCCCCCTCTCTCTCTCTCTCTCTCTCTCCCCCTCTTAGTCTGTCTCTCTCTCTCCCTCCCCCTCTTAGTCTGTCTCTCTCTCTCCCTCCCCCTCTTCGTATCTCTCACCCCCGTCTCTTCCTCTTCATCTCTCTCCCTCTTCATCCCCGTCCCCCTCTCTCTCTCTCTCTCTCTCTCCCTCCCCCTCTTAGTCTGTCTCTCTCTCTCCCCCTCTTAGTCTGTCTCTCTCTCTCCCTCCCCCTCTTAGTCTGTCTCTCTCTCTCCCTCCCCCCCCTCTTAGTCTGTCTCTCTCTCTCCCTCCCCCCCTCTTAGTCTGTCTCTCTCTCTCCCTCCCCCCCCTCTTAGTCTGTCTCTCTCTCTCCCTCCCCCTCTTAGTCTGTCTCTCTCTCTCCCTCCCCCTCTTAGTCTGTCTCTCTCTCTCCCTCCCCTCTCCCCCTCTTAGTCTGTCTCTCTCTCTCCCTCCCCCTCTTAGTCTGTCTCTCTCTCTCCCTCCCCCTCTTCGTATCTCTCACCCCCGTCTCTTCCTCTTCATCTCTCTCCCTCTTCATCCCCGTCCCCCTCTCTCTCTCTCTCTCTCTCTCCCTCCCCCTCTTAGTCTGTCTCTCTCTCCCCCTCTTAGTCTGTCTCTCTCTCTCCCTCCCCCTCTTAGTCTGTCTCTCTCTCTCCCTCCCCCCCCTCTTAGTCTGTCTCTCTCTCTCCCTCCCCCCCCTCTTAGTCTGTCTCTCTCTCTCCCTCCCCCCCCTCTTAGTCTGTCTCTCTCTCTCCCTCCCCCCCCTCTTAGTCTGTCTCTCTCTCTCCCTCCCCCCCCTCTTAGTCTGTCTCTCTCTCTCCCCCCCCCCCCCTTAGTCTGTCTCTCTCTCTCCCCCCCCCTCTTAGTCTGTCTCTCTCTCTCCCTCCCCCTCTTAGTCTGTCTCTCTCTCTCCCTCCCCCTCTTCGTATCTCTCACCCCCGTCTCTTCCTCTTCATCTCTCTCCCTCTTCATCCCCGTCCCCCTCTCTCTCTCTCTCTCTCTCTCTCTCTCTCTGTCACACACACACACACCTCTGAAGTTGATGAGCGTGGTGGTGGTTGTGCGTCCGTGTGTCGCCGTGGCCTGAACGGGTTCAGTGGTGTGGTGGTCAGTGCGAGACGAGCGGGAAATCGCTCCCCACTTTGAGATGATGGGACCTTCTCCGAACGGGATGATGGGGTCCTCTTCCTTCACGCATCTGTACGGCTCCGAAACCTGCAGCCAGTGTTTAGCTGTACACTCACCGTCCTGAGAGAGAGAGAGAGAGAGAGAGAGAGGAGAGAGAGAGAGAGAGAGAGAGAGAGAGGGGAACCTAATGATTCTAATTCACATTTACACCCATTCATAAGCAATCAGTGTGTGTGTGTTTTCTCTCACCATGTGTTGGGAACAGGTGTGAGAGTAAAGAGGTTCTGAGTCAAACGGGCCGACGGCGCCACATGACCACGGTGAGTAACGGCCGAGAGGAGCGTCTGCACTTCCACATTTACAGCTCACACACACCCCACTCTCCACATGCTACACACACACACACACACAGCAGAGTTTAGCAGTAGTCATTACATTACTTGTGTACACAAGCATTTCACTTAGTGTTTAACAGGAAAATCCCGGGCACAGAGCGGAGCAGCACGTCAACACCGAGACGGAAAACTTTACAATTTATATCAAGTTTAAAGGTAAATTTTAAAAAGTACACAGAATAAGTGCAGGATATTACAGACAAGATAAACTCCTGATAGGATATTTGCTTGAGAATGAATATTTAAAAAAAAAAAAAAAAAAAAAAAAAAAAAAAAAAAAAAAAAATGAAACCCTTTTAAAAAAAGTCATTTGAGTCGGCCTTTAACAATTTAAGATAAACCACCTGAAAATATAATTACAATAATTCAAATGTGAGAAATTATTAAATGTAAAAATATTAAATAATTATGAAAAATATGAGATTATTAAATTAAATTATAATTACTACAATATAAGAATATAAATAATTTTTAAAAAAGTAAGTATTAAATAATTACTAAAAAAAACAAACAAGAGAGTCACTTTGTCTCTGTTAGGGTCAGTATTATTCTACTAACATTAATACTGGTATTATTATTATTATTATTATTATTATTATTATTATGAAAAACAGGAAGTAAACTAAGATTGAGGTTTCAGGGTGGAGCAGGACATTATCATTTATTACATCATGTGTGAATATTTAATAGTTAAATAATATAATTAATTTTTTTCAATTAGATACACAATACCTGATTTTTTAAAACATTTAGAATCAATATTAATTTTTATGTTTCATAAACATGATCTAAAAAACAATAATTGAATCTGTATGTAATTAATGATTAATAGACATGATTCATGTGCAATACCTTAAATAAACAAAAGACAGAGCAGCGAGCTGCATTAAAAGGTTTTTTTATTTAAAATCAGGCAGCTCTGAGGTTCTGATGATTGTGTGCATGTTTATAAAAGTTGTAAAATGAAAAACAGAGAAAGAGAAGAAGAAAGAACGGAGAGAAGAACGAGAAGAAGTGGTGAAACTCCTCCGTCTGTTTTGTTTAAACCCCCACTGACATGAAACAGGCTGCGTTTAAAAAAATAACAGTGAGTCAATAGGCAGGGGTGTGTGCTGCCAAACTGTCCTGCATGAGCTTGTGTTGTGTGCACACACACACACACACACACACACACAAAAAGCAGAACTGCTACTTGCAAAGATTCTTCAGTTGCTGAGCAACAGTTCCGCTTTAAATAGCTAAGAACAGCACGCTGAGGGAGAACGACACTCCCGCTGTCACACACACACACACAGAAGAATTCTAATGAAATGCACTGCACAAAACGCACCCACCCACCCACACACACCTCAGAGCAGAGATCCACAGTAAAGACGGGGGAATGCTGCGCCACTCGGCCCGAGCCGTGGTGCTGATGTGACCACTGTTCCTGCCGGGGAGAGTAGAAATCCTCAGAGCCCAGAGCGGCTCGGCCATACGCCTCCTGCCACACACACACACACACACACACACCCCCCCCCCCCCTCAAACATTACACACCAACTAAACACTTTCAGGTCCCAGAGACAATGTTGTCTTTGTAATAATTACATTCTAAATTTTTTTAAGAAACAACTTTTAAAAAACCTACATTATATGTATATATATATCCCCAACATTACTATATTATACTATAACATATGATATTTTATATTTAAACATTTCAAACTGAATTACTTTCTACAAGCAATTCTAGACAATAAAACATTTTTCATTACAGCACATTTTATAGTTTTATGAGGTTTAATGTTCCCAAAGCTGGTATTGCTAGATCTAAGCCCCGCCCCCACGCCTTTGGGTTTCTGTTGCCATCTAGATCTAGCCTCCAAAAAAAACTGGAAGATATCGTCAAGGTTATGGTATGAATCATTTCATTCAGCACAAGTGCTAACGTTTGGAATAACAAACTATGTAAACTTGGAAAAAAAAACAACTTTAGAAGATCAGCAAGAGAAGAGATTTAAAAAAAACTGGACAAAAATAAAAATGCATCATGGATGTGGGTCTCTGGTCTCTCTTATACATTTGGTATTCAGTTCTTCGCAGGGACCAGTTGAGGGCGGAGCTAAACTCAGGGCCGGAAAAATGTAAACCGAAAGTCATTTTTAAAAAAAGGTTACTATAAGCCGAGATACACCTTAGATAAACTCTCGTACCCGGTGCAGGGCGGCTCGCCTGTTGGAGGCGCTGCAGTAGGCGCTGTCGAGCGAGTTGAAGCGCTCCCGGAGAGGGGGATGATAGATGGACGAGTGCAGCACCTCCAGAGGGAGCGAGTTGCTCCGGCCGTCCTGTCTGTGGTACAGCTGAGGCCTCCAAAGACGCCGGCTGTCGTAGACGGGAGCGTAGACGCCGTGAC
>JAUCMX010000015.1:23354617-23384617 GCA_033459395.1 Hemibagrus guttatus | reverse complement strand
AGAAGGACCAGCTTCAGGGCGTCCTCTTGCATCGCTGAAACACACACACACAGAGCAATGTTTAGACACAGATTTAATCATCTACAGGAGAGAGGACTCAAGTTCCTGGTGTTCTCAGACTGTAAAAACTCATTTATGAGATCAGATGAGAGATGTCTCTCCCAATCAGAATCTGCCCTATGAGTAATCATCACAGACACCAAATAAGACCACGTGAGGAGTTGTTTGACCACCTGGGAAAACCGAGGACTGGCTGGACATGGAGGCCTGCAGGAACCAGGAGCTGGGCACACCACAAGTCTGTTAGAACCAGCAACAAGGCAGAACCAGGGACTGCATTTTGTGTCATGGAATGTGTAAACGGTGCAACCAGGACAGAAGGGGCAAATGGTGCACCTGGGGGAACTAGAGGAGGAGTTGACAATGTGGCTCTGGAACCAGGAAGTCGTCAGAGTGGTGTCCAGGAGGAAACCTTTAAACCCCTGCTGTGCAGATCTTTAAATCCCACAACATAACGTTCATGAGACTTACCAGGTCCAAGGAACTGACACCCCCGCGCCCTGACGGCGGCCCACAGGTTGGCGGAGAGCTGCTGAGGGTTCTGGTGCTGCAGGATGAGCTCGGTGATGGTGCGTTCTCCCAGAGAGCGAGCCGCCCGCAGAGCCCTGACCCGACCCTCCTCCTCTACAAGCTGACAGTTCACCAGAGTCACCAGCTTCCTCTGCATGGGCCGACTGAGCGCGCTCGCACTCTGCGACACCACGCCTTTCACACACACACACACACACACACACACACACACACACACACAGAGAACAGGTACATGGTCAGGCTGCGTTAGTTACACTTAGTAATAAGTTATACTTGGTGCCAAGTGTTTTATATTTATGTAAAAAGATCAAGCAACATCAATCTTGTGATTAGTGAAATTGATTAGTGCGAGTAAAGCTCAGACAAACAGTACCTGTGCTACACCTCACCTAATTTACATTACTGTGGCAAAATCATTTAAATGTTGGTCACTTATAATTCAGACTTTGTTCTGCAAATTGTTGGCCACAAGATCCACATAAACCTCATTAGTCTATCTTCCCTGTGCGCGCGCGCGCACACACACACACACACACACACACACACACACCCCTGTGGCCTTTTATAGCTGCTTTGTTTCCTCTAAACAGCTCATGCAAATCCGAGGAGGAGAGGCTCTTGTTACAGATGCAAAAATAAACAAACATACATACATTCAGGTCAATGGAGCACATCCCCCAGGACACGAAACAGGGTTACATGTGAACTCAAAATCTCATTGATCACCTGTTTTGTTTTGTTTTTAAAAAAAAGCACTGATTTTATAAAATAAAGCTGCAGCTTGTAGAAACTGAGCTTCATCTCTGACGCACAAAACCTAACCACACACCAGGGCAAACAGGAAACACCGTGATCTACACACACAGCCTCAAGCACACGAACAAAGGTGTACAAAAAGATGAACATTCTCACCATCTCTCGCACGCACACACACACAGCTGAAACTCGTGCTTGTACCTTTTCCCCCAGTGATGGGTTTCAGGTACAGTGCCAACTCCTCCACACACGTCCTGCACACTTCATAATGCTGTGTGTCTTCAGCGCTGCCCAGACACACACCCTGGCTTTCAGGAACCTGCATACACACACACACACTTAATATCAAACAAAAAAGGAACTCATTTGCCCAAAAATTTTGTAAGCATTATATAAACCACACGTCCAGTGGGAAACGTTCCCCACATCCCCCCTCCTACAGTTTGACCACAACGACTATTTTTAGCCGCCACACATCACACTTCCCCACACAATGATGTGTGCAACACATCTACCATATCTATCCTCCCACAACGCCCACCTGCCAACCCGGACCTTCGATCCCAGTACACCCAGCTAGCACCTCAGTATCTACTTCCACCAGCCACCTACAACACCCGCCCACCCTGCTCTAACACACGCCCACTAATACATACACATATACCACAACTGACCATCTAGAACATTCCTCATTATCCCAAAATATCCACGTGCTATCCCAGTAGGCCCATCCTCTATCCCACCACCCCCCCTCCCTATCCCAGAACACACTCTAGTTACCACAAAATGGACATTCCAGAATCCCACAATCCCAAACGTCCCGCCCAATCAGAAATCCCGCCCACTATACAAGTGATATCCAGGATCCCGACATCCCAAGTAAACCCCACCCACCATTCTGTTCTCATTCTGCCATAATGCCACCTGTATTGCCCCAAACCCCACAATCCCGTGCTCACCTGCACCCCCACCAGCAGTAGCAGGGCGCGGTTGACTGGCAGCAGCTCGATGTCGATGCTGATGGAGGTCTGGTCAAAGGGACATGCTTTACGGTGCAGTTTGTGGAGACACGTCTTACACACGGTGTGAGAGCAGCCCAGGCTGATGGGTTTGTGTCCACCAGCATTGAACTCGTTCAGGCAGATGGGGCAGGACAGGAACTCTGTCCACTGCGCCGCCTGCACGGGCATCCTGGCTCCTCCGGGAGGCGATCACGTGCTTCCAGAGATCACATGACGCCCGGGTTCCACTGCTCATACACACCTGCAGAGAGACAGCCACATCACTCATTTGTGTAAAGTTATTAACACAATATTCAGCTATAACTGTGTTATAACACTATTAACTCTTTATAACAGTTCTGGGACAATTTCCGTTACACTCCGGGGGAATACACAAGTTTTTCTCTCTCTCTCTTTTAAAAAACTTTTACACTTTTCCAGCTTAGAGAACATCTAATTTTTCATATTTTCTAAAACAGATAAACAGAATATTAAAAAAGCCAAGAAAGGAAAGACAGTAACTTCAATAAATAAGAGAAATAAATGTTTAAAAAATAAGAAAAAGAAGAGTGACAAAAAGGGAACACAACTGAAAAGAAAGGAGCAAAGGAGAAAAAAATGAAAAATCAAAATAAAGAAAGAGAGAGGGAGTAGAAATAAGAGACACGGGGAAAGAAAAGGGGGATGAGAAGAAAGAAAGTAGAAAAGAGAAGTTAAAAAAAAAGAAAGTAGAAAAGGGGGAGGAAGGGGGGTGAAAGAAATCAAAAGAAAATGAGGTGGAAAAAAAAAGAAGTGACCGAAACAGATTAGAAAGAAAAAAAGAAAAGTGGGAAAAAAAGAAGAAGAAGAAAAAAAAAAAAGCTGTGCAAAAATTTCGAGCACGTGGGTGATCCCGGTGCAGCGCGTGCTCCTCATCTCTCCACCGGCTTCTCGCGCACTATTACAACCGGCTCGCGCGCTCCGTTAAAAAAAAAAAATCAAAACAAGAACACCGGATCTTTTAACCGGACTAAAGACAGAAGTGACCTGTGAGAAACTTTATAACTACAGCGCGGTGCCCGGGGCTCCAGAAGCCGCCATTTTATCTCCTCGTGACGTTTACCGTCATGTTTTTCTTCAAGACGAGCTCGCGCGTGAGCCTCTCGAGCCACATCCTCCTTTTTTTTTTTTTTTTGGAGTTTCACGTTTCACGACACGGCTGTCCTGAGCGCGTGCACGGTCCTCTCTCCGTTATACCGGGAAACGTTGTCACACCGGCACACGTCGCGATGCACCGCGTGTTAAAACGTGCTGCGGTGCAAAGCGCGAATCCCAAATCCCGCCCTTTCTCCCTACATGAGCGCACTACATAGTGTGTGACAGCGTGCGTTCTGCGCTCTATGTAGTGCACTACATATCCCTCAGGAAGCGGTTTGGGATTCGAGCGGAGGTTTTCTTCTTCTGTTGTTTTATGTGGAGAATCGCGTGTTCCGAGCGCAGCGCCCCCTACCGGACCGCCTGAGAGCAGCACCTCCGGGTTCAGAAGGAAAACTAGCCCTCAAGTTGTGGGGAAAAGTTGAAGCAACAAGTTGTTAATAACGTGTTTAGTCGAGTTAATATCTCATTATTTTGACATAATATCTCGTTATTTCAAGACACTATGCCATAGTTTCAGTGTAATATCTCGATATTCAACTTCTCATCGTTTAACTTAATATCTCCACATTTTAAGATGTCATTATTTTGACTTGATATCTTGCTATGATAGTAATGATAGTATCTCATTATTTTCTCTAAATAAATTATTCTCTTGACTGAATATCTTGACATTTCAAGACAGTGTCATTGTTTTGACTTTGAATCTCGTGACTTCAATTCGTATATCAATATATTAATAACTTTACTTCACATACCTCATTATTTTTGAGTCAGTATCTTAATATTTCCTGATAGCTTCTCACTATTTTGATGTAATATGTGACTGTTTGATTTAATATCTCATTATATCAGGATAGCATGTTATTCTGAGTTAATATTTCATTATTTCTACACAGCGGGTGATTATTTAGATCTAATATTTCTGTTATAAATACAAAGTGCATCATGGGAATTCTGTACCTGTATAAGTACAAACAAGTCTGTCTATTTATTCTGTTGTCCAAAAACTCTATAGACGTGCTGCATGTTTAAAACAAGCCGCCATTAATTTGATGAAAGATAATAATTATTTGTGTCTTTATGTCTAATCACCACAGTTTCTGTTTCTGTCAGTCATTAAAGCACCTTAAAAAAAGCATATCTTTTTTCTCTGTTACAACAAACTTCCTGGACAAATGTCCAGTCAGCATTATTAGCATGTTATATTTCAGGATTTCTGATGAGTCACGTGACATGCCTGTGACCTAAATGACTAAATTTATGTTGTCAGGAAGCAACCATCACCCAGTGCCAGCACTTCCTCATGGACGATGTGCCAGTGAGTAAACATCACTGAAATAAATACAGGCGAATACAACTGACTCGACATCAAACTGACCTTTTATAGTTAACTATTGAGTTTTACAAAAAGTTCTATGTAGTAATTATACTTGTACACTATGTTGCCAAAAGTTTTGGGACACCCCTCCATATCATTGAGTTCAGGTGTTGTTTTTCAGGGGTTGGGCTCGGCCCCTTAGTTCCAGTGAAAGGAACTCTTAATGCTTCAGCATACCAAGACATTTTGGACAATTTCATGCTCCCAACTTTGTGGGAACAGTTTGGGGATGACCCCTTCCTGTTCCAACATGACTTGGTATGAAGCTGAAGCATTAAGAGTTCCTTTCACTGGAACTAAGGGGCCGAGCCCAACCCCTGAATTCAATGATTTGGAGGGGTGTCCCAAAACCTTTGGCAATATAGTGTATATCCTCATTTGCATACTTTTGGCTTGATGCAGCTGAAATCTTGCCTCTTTAATTAGCTGGAATAAAAGACTTACCATCTTACCAGGTAAAAGAAATGCTTTTTTTTGCAGTTTATATTGATGACGTTTACTTCTACATCTGAAGTGATTTTGTGTGATTTTACTTTGGAACATCATTCATATGTGTCCATGTAATCCAATACCTTTTTTTGCTGTTCTGAAGCAAAAAAAAACCCTGAAATAAACATGCCACCAGTCATCAAGGCACATCTGCTGAAGCATGTGTGTGAGTAACGACACGCTGAGCTCATCACGACGCCGCATCTCATCCAACTGCTCGCTTTAAAAAGCCTCCATAACCAAAACCTCTAGAGAAGATTTGGGGTCAAACATAATATATAATAAAAGATCAAAACCAAAACATGACGCTCAGTTTCATAATAAATATATCTGAAACAACTGCAAGTAACTTCACACCGAACTTCAGGTGCTCGTGGGTATGAGTTTCAGTGGTGGAGATGATGTATGTGGCCTGACGTGGTATACGTGCGAGTGGTTTTGGTTCAGAAAAAAAACAACAGTGTGAGAAAACTTACTTAAATCATCATCTTAAAACTTCAAACCGGCGGCCATGATGAGTTTTTTTTAGTGACACGCCTCCAGCTTAAGTGGAGTTGTGATTTACAATAATGCTGCGAGGCTGTGTGTGTGTGTCTGTGTGTGTATACACAAGTGTGTTTTCTGTTCAGATTTTTTAGGTGCACAAATTATCAACCATGTCTGCAGAAATTCACCTTCCTTCATTTCACCACATTCTAATAATAAAGCAAAGACTAATTATACTCAGACATGATGCAAAGGCAGTGTGATGTAAACCAAGACACACACTGATGGACACACACCGGGTTTTAAAGAGGAAACTCATTCCTCCAACGCCAAATCCCAAATTGGAGCGCTTAGAACATGAACCCAGAGACACAGACGAGTCGGTGGGCAGAGAAGGGGGGCGTGGGGGGGTTTCCAGATCACTTTACAAGGCTCTGAAAGTTCACCACAACAGGACTATTACCACTGTGTTAGAACATCCTGTCCCCTACACACACACACACACACACACACACACACACAGCCATCAGACCTCACCTCTGATTTCAACTCTTCTTTTATTTACACTACATTTGTTTGTATAAACAAAATAAACACTTCGTCCGTTCTCATATTCTCATAAACAGTCTAAAATAATTCATAATTATGTAAACATCCTGAAACTATATTTCTAGATTTCCACTTTCTGATTCACTACAAAAGAGTCGAATCTCCAAATCGACTCTGAATCGAGTCACTCGTTGGCACACTGCAAACCTGAAACCTGCTTTGCTCTATTTTCTACTGAGCGCTTCCTCCTCCTCACTTCCTTGTCCACTTTCTGAGAGGAAATAATTCCTAAACAAATACTGTGTGATATTTATATTTTAGCTTGTTACTTTAGCTTATATGTTCATAAGCTAAAGATGTTTCTCTAATGAGCAAACAGAAGTGCTGTCTGAGTCAAAAGCCATTATTAAAGAAAAATCTGAACACAAACGTTAGAGAAGTGAAAGTTTAAGAGTAGTTCTGCTGAGAGAGAGTTGAATCCTTCAGTGTTTTAGAGAGCAGATGAGTCTCGGAATTAAAAATATGGTCGAACCAAGCAAAAATGACCCGGCTCCTTTCACACGAAATGATTCGAATCATGCAATCTAATTAATCGTGTGAACGCATTTCTCAATCAAACTTTCCCAGCATGCATCTCAAAGCTGGAGGGGCGGGGCTTGTAGCTGATAACGGACAAAAAGAACATGTCTACCAAAGATGCAGTTAATTTATTTGCATAACTGTTAATGTCTCAAAAAATCCCTGTTTATTAAAGCTGCAGTCTGTAACGCAGTCTGTTCGAGTCTTTACGGGTCTAAATTCATTATATCACGGGAATAATGTCTTAGAAATAGTCAATAATTACAAAAAAATCAAGAACTAACTGTACTGAAAGCTGTTATTTATTAACACAGTGAAGTGATTCATTACGTTCCCTATGCTAGTTCTGCTAGCTTTTTGCTCTAAATTGTTATTTCTGGAGCAGAAATAGAAAAATAGAAAAAAAAAAAAGGTTGAAGCACTTTTAGAATTTTTATTGTTTTTTCCTTCATCGTTGATTTCACCTTTAATGATCAGAAAAGTTTTGCAGTCTTTTGATTTAACCCGATTCACCCATTCGACTCACTTAACTGAATCGAAAAACCAGAAACGATTCATCTTCCTGCAGGTGAAAGTTTTGCTGTACATGAGACACTTCCTCGTGCACCACCCTAATTTCTGACAGCTACACAAACACGATTACACGCGAAAACACACTTTAGTCCATCTGGTTCAAGCAATTAGCCTAATTATTTAAAAAAAAAAAAAAAAAACCTTTTTAGACATTAAACATTGCTCCTTAATCAGCACAGCATTCTTTCATTCTGTTTCACATGTACAAACGTTACAAAAGTCAATTGTAAATTGTTGTAAATTGAAATGTGACGTTACTTTGGGCTTTTTCGTTCTGTATTATAACAAAGTGTACATAATAACGGAATTAAATGAATGAATCGTAATTAAATGAATCACTGAATCGATTTCAGTACATCTGAAAAAATGCTTTTTTTTCATTCACACTTCCATAAATGCAACATCTAACTATCCAAACTGTCCAAACCTCAAGCATATGACCTAGACTTCATGTCACAAATAACTAGTGCACTGTGCAGCATCTCATCCTATCTACATTAGTTCATACCTCTGTATTTACATCAGCTGTTAAAGACTGTAAAGACGATGCATGCATTTATTGAGTTACTAATGATCTATAAGAGTGCATGGGTATAAAACGTGATAGATGCGTGCTGAAAGAAAAGAAAACAATTAAACAACAACAATAAATACAGCGTCCTGCAATTTCATGCATGTTCAAGTCGTAACTTCACTTACCTTAAAGCAGAGTGACAAATCATCTTATAAATAATCCAGTTTCCTTTCCACGTCAAGGAAATATTTCCCAAATTGAACCTCAAACCCTGAGAAAGAACAAGAAGGCACTTTCTTCCACCTTTAAAAGTCTGCGTCTTGTCCTGGACATCATATTAAACCATACTGGTAATCTCTAGCCACCAGCTGTATTGCGCGTTCCCGAAACTCGCTCGCTCCCGTGGGCTCGGCAAAGCGACAGCTCGCAATCTGATGTATCCCTCCGCCGTGACTCTTACACAACACCTTCCAGCGCGTTTAGTACACGTTTAAAAATAAGGAAATCACACAGACATTGCCGGAGAGAACACGTTATTAGTGTGTGAGGACAGGTATAGGAACGCACAATGGTTGTGTGAGGAACTATTTTCCCTCGTGCGGAGTAAGGATATTAGCTGTGAAGTGGCAAAGCCGGAACGAGCCGCTTTTCGAGGCGTGGGCCGCGTCGCTTTCTGTTTCTTTTTTTTTTATTAAAGAAACATTACGTGATAAAACGCACGATTACCTGCTAAAAAGAACTAAAATAGTACTCAGTGTTTACTTTTAAACACTGTTTAGCACCTTAGTGTGTGTTTTTGCACTACTTTTGCTTTCTAATTGTGGTTTCTAGCACTGTGATCACAGTGATGAAGTCTCGTGCCCTGCGCCCTAAAAAAAAAAAAAAGGGAAAGATCCGAGGTTATAAAGTGTGTTTATAAGGTGTATAGCATGCATGCATGCTCAGAAGTATTTGTAAAATAATTTGCATGATGTTGCATCAGACACTTTGCATGCACAAGTGCATACAGGCAATCATGTGCATTCATTTCATTTATTACGTGCATTTACAGGTGAGCTTTTTATGTTCACGTGCATACAGTGCACAAAATAAGCCATAATAATAACCCTACACTTCACTGGGGTCATGCACTCACTGGCCACTTTAACACACCTGAACATATGGTTATTCATGCAATTATTCAATTATCCAATCATGTTCTAGTGGTGAAGTGTGTAAAATCATACAGGTCAAGAGCTTCAGTAATGTGACTGTGACATGGTGGCTGATTCCAGTCTGAGTTTTTCTCAAGCTGTTGATCTCCTGGGATTTTTCTACACACAACATTCTCTAGAGTTTGCGCATAATGGTGCAAAAATTAACAAAAAATGTGAAAAAACATCCAAATTCATTCATTCATTGTCTACCGCTTATCTGAACTATTCTCAGGTCACGGGGAGCCTGTGCCTATCTCAGGCGTCATTGGGCATCAAGGCAGGATACACCCTGGACGGAGTGCCAACCCATTGCAGGGCACACACACACACACACACTCTCATTCACTACGGACAATTTAGAGATGCCAATCAACCTACAATGCATAGGAGGAAACCCCCGAGGCACGGGGAGAACATGCAAACTCCACACACACACGGCAGAGGCGGGAAATCGAACCCCCAACCCTGGAGGTGTGAGGCAAACATGCTAACCACTAAGCCACCGTGCCCCCCCCAAACATCCAAATTGTCTTTTTCTAACATGCAGTTATAGATGATCAGAAAAAATCTACTCAGTTTTTTTTTATTTTTTTCTTCTAGAACCTGAAGAGAGCTGGGAAAGATCAACAACAAAGGACAGGGTGAACAACCATCCAACATATGCAGTAAAATATAATACAAGCCCACAGGGAGAGCTAGGAGAGTCAAAGTGTTTGCACTAGTTGTTGAAAAAGAGTAAAAGTGTCACGTGAATCGAATTTTAATCTAATAAGAAAAGGGTAATCAAGTCGAGTGTCTTTATTATCATTTCAGACTGAGATGAAGCGTTGTTCCTCCAGGACCAGGTACTAAAACAAGGCAGAGCTCCAGGAGATTATACACAGGTAACTAAGACACACACCTACACAAGACTGCATCAAGTGCATGTGTGCAGCCACATGAGAAACAACACAAACACTATTCACAGTTTCACTAAAAACAGGGCAAAAGGCAAAGCGCAGCACAGTGCAGCATCAACCAGTACACAGCCCCAGTGTGGATACATTGGATAATGAATCTAGATAAAAGTGTACAAGCTGCAATAATATCAGACTGTGAAGTGGAGATGAAGGCACTTTTAGAGAGAATAGTGAGAGGCTGTGTGTCATATAGAGGAGAAGAAATCAAACACAGACAAAGACAGATACAGAGAGACAATATCAAAGTGTACAGAACCGAGTGGCTGGGGTTTGAGCAGGCTCTTTCACATATGGCGTCCAAATAAAGGTTAATTTTGACAAGTTTGGCTTTGGTCCAGTTAATACAGTGGAAAACTGGATATCAGCCATGAAACTGAGGAGTACTGAGACTGATTCTTTTCCCAGTCTGCATTGGTAACATGTACCAGTAAGTTCCGTTTCCCACTGATGTATAATACTGAGGTGGTGAGCTTCAGTTATGTGATGAGAAACACCAGATAGAAAAGCTACAATAACTCAGATAATCACGCTCCAAAACCACAAGTAACTCAGATTATATACACCGATCAGTCAAACTCGCTCAAATCCTTACGCTTGTCCATTTTTCCTGCTTCTAACACATCAACTTTGAGGACAAAATGTTCACTTGCTGCCGAATATATCCCACCCACTAACAGGTGCCATGATGAGGAGATCATCAGTCTCATTCACTTCACCTCTCACTGCTCACAGTGTTATGGCTGATTGGTTTATATAACACAACAAACTCTGAAGGAATACAACAGCAGCTGTAGACCCCAACACACACACACACACACACACACACACACACACACACACACACACCTCAATCTTAATATATAAAAGACATTTAATCTCAATTAAAAATTAACTGCAGTGCTTTTTGAATGAAATGAAACGGTGTGATGTCGCCCCCGTGTGTTCACCCGCGGAACTGCAGAATCCCCCGCGGAATCAAGACAAAATAATCACACACACACTCAATAAACTCAGTTTAGTTTTCCATTTAAGTCAAAATAATGAGATTAATATAATGACGTTAAAAATAATTACATACAACCTTGAAATAACGAGATGTCCAAAATAATAAGATATATTTGAAATATTGATATAATGTTATAACCGGATAGTAAGGAAAAAGAGTCAACATAACGAGCTTGGACAATGATGTTTGCAGATGACATTGTGATCTGTAGTGAGAGCAGGGAGCAGGTGGAGGAAAACCTGGAGAGGTGGAGGTTTGCGCTGGAGAGAAGAGGAATGAAAGTCAGTGGTAGTAAGACTGAGTACATGTGTGTGAATGAAAGGGAGGGAAGTGGAACAGTAAGGTTACAGGGTGAAGAGGTGAAGAAGGTACAGGAGTTTAAGTATTTGGGGTCAACAGTCCAGAGTAATGGAGAGTGTGGGAAAGAGGTAAAGAAGCGAGTGCAGGCAGGTTGGAATGGGTGGAGAAAGGTGTGGGGAGTTCTGTGTGAGAGGAAAATATCAGCGAGAATCAAGGGGAAGGTGTACAGGACAGTGGTGAGAGCGGCCATGCTGTATGGTTTAGAGACAGTGTCACTGAGGAAGAGACAGGAGTCAGAGCTAGAGGTAGCAGAGCTGAAGATGTTGAGGTTCTCTTTGGGAGTGACAAGATTGGACAGGATTAGGAACGAGTACATCAGAGGGACAGCTCATGTTGGACGTTTGGGGGACAAAGTTAGGGAGGCCAGATTAAGATGGTTTGGACATGTTCAGAGGAGGGAGAGTGAGTATATTGGTAGGAGAATGTTGGACATGGAGCTGCCAGGCAGGAGGCAAAGAGGAAGGCCAAAGAGGAGGTATATGGATGGAATTAATGAGGATATGAAGCTAGTGGGTGCAAGTGTTGAGGATGCAGAAGATAGGGATAGGTGGAGAGAGATGATTCGCTGTGGAGACCCCTGAAGGGAAAAGCCGAAAGAAGAAGAAGAAGAAGTCAACATAACGAGCTAGAAAGTTAAAAAGCTATATAAAAAAAACTCATAAAAAACAGAACAAATTTCTTGTAATAACGAGACATTAAGTCTAAATAACGTCAGAATCTCTTGAAGTAACAAACTGTGACGTCAAAAATAATGAGATTATAAATAATATTGAAATCATATATTAAAATAACAGGTTATTAAGCAAAAACAATGATTAATAACTCAAAATATTGACATAACATTTTGGTTATGATTAATATGATCAAAATAACAAGAAATGAAGCTGAAATAAGGGATAAACTGCTTTAAAAATAACGAGTTAAAATAAAAACAATGATGAATAAATCAAAAGATTTATTAATATACTACTGAAATAATTACGAATACAGTCACAATGATGAGATTTCAAAATAAGTGAAAAATAATGACACAATATCTTGAAATAAAAGTAATAAAAATTAAAAAAAACAAACAAAAAAACCCCCAGCAGATAATCACTGTAAATGGTGACGTGAGTTGATGTGTAATGTGTGAATGTAGACACCAGGGGGCAGCACCGGTCTGAAAGACACACTGTGCACCGCACAGATCTGCTAACAAAATTCAAGATTCAGATGATCAGTGAACACTTTGTTGAAGATATCAGTGAGACGTTTTCCTGCTTTCGCTGCGCCTCAGACTTTTCTTTCCCTGCGCCTCTCTTCTCAGGAATTTGACATGAGTGATGGTTTTCAGGACACAGAAATAATTTGATGGATTTTCGGAGCTTTTGTGCTTTACGTTGCAAACTTCTGATGATAAGATATACAGTTCTGTTAAAGTCTGGAATCTGATTGGTCAGAAGGTGTTGATTAGTTTTCTACAGCAGTGCAGCACACTTTATATAAATACATAAATCACAACTTTATATTAATTATCCAAACATTTACATGTTTTATTTACTAAAGAAATCAACACATTTTATTTTTTATCCATTTATAGTTACATTTAACGTCCATAAAACAAGTTGCTGTTACTATAGAAACGATAAGAGATCTGATTGAAGCAGCAAGACAGCCAAAGCTGCAGTTATAGAGAACTAATCAACATTTTCTGACCAATCAGGAGCCACGGTGGTGCCGTAACCCAGCTTGCATTCTTTTTCTGCTCGATGTCGTCCACACACCCTGGATTAGCTGCAGCACGTCAAAGCCCAGAATTTTGGCAATCACAAGGTTGGATATTTGGACTCTTAATCCCAGCGCTGTAAGACAGAGTGTGAGTAAATCATATACACAGCACCAGACATCAGCCCCCGCAGGGTAATAATCCCCCACCGTGGGTTTGTGATGTCACAAGCAAGGGAACGCTGCATGTCCGTGCCGATCCCCAGCGTGAAGGTGGACCGCAGTTTCACAAGACGCTCGGCAGAACATCGCTGGCACACAGAAAAACATTACAGTCATTAAAACCACTCCAGTGTTTAAAGGATTAAGGGTCTGCGAGGAACATTGTTTACCTGTGTGCTTTAGGATCGTCTAGACTGGAAGACTGTTTAGCTTGAAAGGTGTTGGCTGTGTGAACACACACTCTGTTTAGTCAGGGATCATCTCTACAATCTTCTCGACATGCTCAAGAACACGCTTATTTAGACTGCTCAAGGTTCTACGTTCTCCAGAGATCAGACTTTCTCTGCATTCTGATGTTGGAGGAGAACATGAGCTGAAGTTCCTATACGCTGTTCTGCTGCCACGTGATTGGCTGATTAGATAACCACACAAAAGGGGCAGGCTTTCCTAATAAAGTGGACGGATAAGGTAATTGTGCAGTGTACAGGCGAAACTTTTTGTAGAAGATTTGCTGTATCAATATTGGAAAGGAGAACACTTTCTAAAAGGGGTTCTATGCACTAGAACCTCTCTGGACTCGGATTCTGGACAGTCTGGTTCTGTTTTGTTCTGATTTTGGCCCAAATCAGTGTTTTTTTCCAAGTTTCTTCTGCTGTTCTACTTCCTAGGAATGATGTTTTTCCTCCATAAACATAAACAGACATTACAGTACAGACAGAACATCGGTCACTAATTACTCACCATCCGGTCACAAGTACACACACACACACACACACACACATACACACACACGCGTGTAAACCTGCCCCGGGACGACAATCTTCACGATTACAGCGGTTCAAATCTTAAAATTATTTCACACTTTAGCTATTTTTTTGTAATAATTATTTTATTTTAAACCCAAACACCCAACTTAATTCTCCATCCTCATCTTCATCTTCATCCTCATCCATCCTTCTACATCAATAATGACCCTCTGCTGTTTAACATTCCTGATCACTGCGAGGTTCCTTCAAGCTTTTGCTTCCTCACATCTCCTCTTCTCCGAACTCTTCCTCATCCTCACACACTACTCTGTTCTTCACACAGAGAAAACACTTCGATTGACTCCTGAGTTAAATATTAAACACCGCTCGGTTACCTTTTTTTTTTTTTTTATACAGTGAGTGAGGAATAAAAAAACAAAGCAGGTATTTAGCTGTGAGGTTTCAGAGAGCAGCCAGGATCGGCAGCTTAAACGTCTCGAGTTACGGCTGAGTTTGTTTCTAAGATGTAAGGAATGAGAGGTCACTGATCCCTGGCTGAGAAAGATTTTCGCTTATCACATCTGTAGAGTTCAGACCTTTCATTTGGAAAGACCTGATATCCACCTATCAAAATCTACAAACACAAAACACTCCTTAATGATCATCCAGTAGAAATAATCACTTCATTAATTAATTAATTAGATAATAAAGTCATTATTTTATGTTCAAATCTGACTGGAACTCCTTTACACAGGTTCAGATCTGCAGCATCCCATAAAAATATCATAGCAGACATCCAAAAAGTGAAACGGACTCTAGAAGGTTCTGTGGTGGTCCGTCTGAAAGTTCTCAGTGAGGCTTGTGGTACACTCTTCAAAATAACGGTTCCAGAAAGAACCAAAGAGGTTCTCCAAAGAACCTTTACATAGTCTAAAGAACCTTTACATAGTTTAAAGAACCTTTACATAGTCTAAAGAACCTTTACATAGTCTAAAGAACCTTTACATAGTCTAAAAAACCCTTTTCATAGTCTAAAGAACCTTTACATAGTCTAAAAAACCCTTTTCATAGTTTAAAGAACCTTTACATAATCTAAAGAACCTTTACACAGTCTAAAGAACCTTTACATAGTCTAAAGAACCTTTACATAATCTAAAGAACCTTTACATAGTCTAAAGAACCTTTACATAGTCTAAAGAACCTTTACATAATCTAAAGAACCTTTACATGATCTAAAGAACCTTTACATAATCTAAAGAACCTTTACACAGTCTAAAGAACCTTTACATAGTCTAAAAAACCTTTACATAGTCTAAAGAACCTTTACATAATCTAAAGAACCTTTACATAGTCTAAAGAACCTTTACATAGTCTAAAAAACCTTTACATAGTCTAAAGAACCTTTACATAATCTAAAGAACCTTTACATAGTCTAAAAAACCCTTTTCATAGTCTAAAGAAACTTTACATAGTCTAAAGAACCTTTACATAGTCTGAAGAACCTTTACATAGTCTAAAAAACCCTTTTCATAGTCTAAAGAACCTTTACATAGTCTAAAGAACCTTTACATATTCTGAAGAACCTTTACATAGTCTAAAAAACCCTTTTCATAGTCTAAAGAACCTTTACATAGTCTAAAGAACCTTTACATAGTCTGAAGAACCTTTACATAGTCTAAAAAACCCTTTTCATAGTCTAAAGAACCTTTACATAGTCTAAAGAACCTTTACATAGTCTAAAGAACCTTTACATAGTCTGAAGAACCTTTACATAGTCTAAAAAACCCTTTTCATAGTCTAAAGAACCTTTACATAGTCTAAAGAACCCTTTTCCACTACAAAGAACTTTTTATGCAATGAAACACTTTTAAAAATAAAGGTTCTTAAATGGTTCTCTGTCAGGGTGTAGGGTTCTGTGAAGAACCTGTCACATCCATGGAATGTTTCCAGGTTCTCTGTAGTGGAAAAAAGTTCGTTCAAAAATAAAATGCTCTTTATAGCACTAAGAAAAAAAGGGGGTTCTTTTAAGAACCATTTCCTGAAAGGTTCTTCGGGGAACCAAAATGGTTCTTCTGTGACATCTCTGCGAAAATCTTCTTTTGGTTCTTCCTGGTGCTGTTATTTTATTTAAGAGTGAGTGTGAAATATTAAAGATTCCCCAAAGAACCATACACCCTGACAGAGAACCTTTATTTTTAGAGTGTATGAAGTTAAAAAAAACTGTCTAAAGAACCCTGTGATCTTATTTTATATTTATATTTTCATGTTTTCTCCTTAAATATTTTATCACGCTCTATTATTATTATAACAGAACCTTCGAGGAGTTTAGAGCACTTTGAGCTCGCAGGTGTGTGAAAGTTCTCTATAAATCAAGTTTATTATAATTACAGAACCCATAAAGAACTCGATTTTACGCCTCTTATGCGTTAATTGTTAAAAACACTGTCTAAAGAACCTGATCACCTGAGCTGATTTTGTTTCAGCAGACTAAATGCAGAAAATATGTCAGAAATTCGGCCAGAATAAAAATATCTATCCCTCGTTCATGAACCCTCTCCATTAGATTCACTTTCACTTCATCTGCTCTTCATATTTCATGAAAAACAAAAAATCTTCTACAAACTGACCCTCACGACAATGACGTGATGGAATTAGTCTGAATTAAAGTTGTAAAAAAACCGAAACAAACATGAACGAATTCCTCATAAATGTAACCTTAAACCTGAAACACATTAAAATATATTTAAATTAAAATTCAAATGATTTTTTTCTTACACTTTTCATACACACACACACACACGCAACTATACACACACACACACACACACACACACACACACACACACACAGCAACATGCAGGGAAATGCTTTCTGACCATCATAAAATAGAATAAAAATAGAAATAGAATTATCCATACAGTAGGAAAGGAAAAAATATACAGATTGTTCTGCTGTTGTCATAGTGGAGGGGGAGGGGCTACGGTGATTATTACTCTTATTGCTAACGCAGTTACAGTGGAGTTCAACAGGATAAAAAATGTCAAACTCAAGCAGATCAGATTTAGTCGTTAGCTCGTTTAGATAAGAAGTTATATTAAAGAGAAATCAGGTGTAAATTAACAGTAACATGATTAGCTGGTCCGACTCGGCTAGTTAGTGATGTATGAGATGACCAGAGCGACGGTGTTGAAGATGGAAGAATCAGAAAGCAGGACAGAGTCATGGAATAAAGCGCCGCTGCATCGCTCTCTTTAGGTAGAGATGAAGCGAATTGCACTGCACCACAACGGGCAGAACGGCATTGTGGGTAAACTGGGTGAACATAGACCAACACGGCAGTGAAAGAAGCAAACGTTTCATTTTTATTCATGATTTCTATTCACAGTTCTGCTTTTGAACATTAAAATATTTCTCGTTTGATATCCACGCTGTATAAAAAGGCAATCTGACATTGTGTTATAATCACAAAATTGCACACGATTAGATGAGAGATTATGAGAGAATATTTTTAAAATATTTTCTATATATATTTTTCATTTTCTTACCTGTATAGCTACATTTTATTTCTATTGTATTTCTATACATCTATTTTGTTTCCATTTCTATTTGTTGTGTACATTATGTTTCCAAAAGTTTTGGGACACCCCTCCAAGTCATTGAGTTCAGGTGTTGTGTTTCAGGGGTTGGGCTCGGCCCCTTAGTTCCAGTGAAAGGAACTCTTAATGCTTCAGCATACCAAGACATTTTGGACAATTTCATGCTCCCAACTTTGTGGGAACAGTTTGGGGATGACCCCTTCCTGTTCCAACATGACTGCACACCAGTGACCAAAGCAAGCTCCATAAAGACATGGATGAGAGAGTTTGGTGTGGAGGAACTTGACTGTCCTGCACAGAGTCCTGACCTCAACCCCATAGAACACCTTTGGGATGAATTAGAGCGGAGACTGCGAGCCAGACCTTCTTGTCCGACATCAGTACCTGACCTCACAAATGCACTTCTAGAGGAACGGTCAAAAATTCCCATAAACACACTCCTAAACCTTGTGGAAAGCCTTCTCAGAAGAGTTGAAGCTGTTATAGCTGCAAAGGGCGGGACAACTCCATATTACATTCATGTGTATGTAAAGGCAGACGTCCCAAAACGTAGTGTATGTCCCCAATAAAATAAGAATTTGAATAATTTCACACAAAAGTCGTTTAGGGCTAAAATTAAATATAGAAATATGACCTTTTTTTTAATAATAAATCATCTTTCAGATGCAGTGTTTTTAAGTCTCTACGCTTTTTGCTTTCAGTTTGTCGTAATGTTTACCGTAAAACATTGCAAAACCTCCAGCACATCACACAGAACCGGAGCTTTGGTGCTCAGATCAGCTTTAGAGCCTAAAAAACCACAACCGACAACCTGTTTGTGTTTTTATCCCTTTACATTACACCTTTCTGTCCTGCTGTGGGGTAAAAATATCCTCTGTTGTATCAGTCAGTATTTTCTATCCCCTTGTTGATTGCTGAAAGTCTTTACATGATGGAACGCCGCTATAAGACGAGTCTGAATACGGAGTGTGCGCTCTACATAAGCACAGAGCCGGCTTTTGATCTCTAAGCATGAGCATTTGGGAAGAAAATAGTATGCAAATAATTTGCTTTAAAGTTCCGGGATGAAGAAACACTTTCAGTCTGTTAAACCACACGGATGTGACAGAAGCTGGAACATAGGAGAGAAAATGGAACAACTAACAGATAAAAATGAGTTGTTTATGGGTTCTGTAATTATAATAAACTTGATTTATAGAGAACTTTCACACACCTGTGAGCTCAAAGTGCTCTAAACTCCTCGAAGGTTCTGTTGTAATAATAATAGAGCGTGATAAAATATTTAAGGAGAAAACGTAGTGAAAATATAAATATAAAATAAGATCACAGGGTCCTTTAGACAGTATTTTTAACTTCCTACACTATATAAAAAAAGGTTCTCTGTCAGGGTGTATGGTTCTATAGAGAATGTTTAATATTTCACACTTACTCTTAAAAATAACAGCAACAGGAAGAACCAAAAGAAGATTTTTGCAGAGATGTCACAGAAGAACCATTTTTGGTTCCCCGAAGAACCTTTCAGGAAATGGTTCTTAAAAGAACCCCCTTTTTTCTTAGTGCTATAAAGAGCATTTTATTTTCTAAAGAACTTTTTTCCACTACAGAGAACCTGGAAACCTTTCATGGATGTGACAGGTTCTTCACAGAACCCTACACCCTGACAGAGAACCATTTACGAACCTTTATTTTTAAAAGTGTTTCATTGCATAAAAAGTTCTTTGTAGTGGAAAAGGGTTCTTTAGATTATGTAAAGGTTCTTTAGACTATGTAAAGGTTCTTTGGGGAACCTCTTCGGCTCTTAGTACCGTTATGTCTAAGAGTGTACCTCAAGCCTCACTGTTAGAGAAACATTCATGAGCCATATATCAGGTTCTACACAGAATTTTCACTCAGACGAACTACTAAAGAACCTTCTAGAGTTCTAGATTAGATTTTCTTTTCACTTTTTGGAAGTCTGGTGTGATATTTTTATGGGATGCTGCAGATCTGAAACTGCGTAAAGGAGTTAAAGTTGGATTTTAACATAAAATAACAGGACTTTATTAACCTGAGGAAACATCACTAATTAATTAATTGATTAATTAACCGAATGATCATTAAGGAGTGTTTTGTGTTTGTAGATTTTGTTTAGTGGATCAGTTTCAGTAGCATTTCTTCTAAGAAAAACTGCTTAAGGATTGTTTACTTTAACGTTAAATATGATTAAAAAAAGAGAATAAGATATAATAAGAATAATATAAGAGAACGGATCAGGAGGATGTGCAGTAGGTTGTGTCTTTACGCTGATTAATCATCTGGGAATATTTGGTTTAGTGGTTTAATTCCTACAGCATTAAAAGAAAACTTCTGCTTGTTAAATAAAAGACGTGAAAGTCACGTATAAAGTTTTAATTAAATTATATCATTATGTATTGTGAAATGAGCAAAACAGCAATAATCCCGTAGATGTGAGTGGATTTTTATTTTATTTTCATTCTCGTACTATGAATAGTTTACATTGTTTACAGATCACAGAGCTCTACTATCATCCTGCTGCTTCATTACATCCTAGAAGAAATGCTCAAGTTGCAAGCAAGCAGGAAAAGAGAAACAATAATAAAGGATGTTTCTTTTGATAAAAACACTACAGAACAAGGGAAGGACTTATCCCAGGTACAGCTCTGAAGCAGATATCCGTCTGCTCTGGTAATCTGGCCTCTTTGTGTATCTGGAGAAAGAAGCAGGAAAGATGATCTCTCTGAAAAGCTTTGATGGTCTGAAACTGAAACGTGAGAGTCCTTCAGGGGCCTCGGGGGGGGGGGGGGGGGGTGTTTGGGAGGGGCGGGGATGTCAGGGGGTGAGTTAATGTGCTCCGTAATGGACAACGGGAGCATTATTTCACTTCTTGGACTCTTCGATTTGTTCAACCTCACTGGACTCGTCCACCACTTTCCCGTTGATCATGGTCTGAGTGACCACCTTGACGATCTTCCTGGTGCGAACATCAGGCTCTTCTGCAGAGAGGAAAAGTGAGAGGTCAGTCAGGAAAGTGAAGGTGATACAGAGAGATTTTTTTAAGGTTTGCGTAGCCAAGGACGTAACTGCCCTGTTTTGTTACGTTGCTCTGTTTACGCTGTTTAATCTCTCATTAGTCTGCAGCCACGGCCTCTGTTAGTCGCCTGGCTGCTATGAGACGTGCGTCCACCTCTCGGCTTGTTTCGTAGCAGATAAATACTTGAGATAATGCTTTGTAGTATTTTTGAGCCAGGGCTAACTTTCTAATCGGGTCAAGCCGAGTTACGTTCCGTCTCCCGGCCGTGAGAGTGAGCAGGGCGGGGCTGCAGCTCTTATCAAAGTGAACGCAGGGTGATTTTGGGTGTGAAGAATGTCATTTATTTTCCTTTTGTAAACATGTTAACAAAAGCATTATACACTCGAATACTCACTCTTAGGAGGTGGAGGGACTTCCTTAACGCTGCAGGAAAGAAGAATAAACAGAAAATCAGACCTAGACGAGGAGACGGAATAGACTAGAAGGGGTAGTGAGTTAAAGTAAAGGCTTTGATATGAGATATAAACACTGACGCTTCCTCTCCCTCCAGCAGGCGCCTGTAGGTGGCGATCTCCAGCTCCAGGTTCTGTTTGATGCGCAGTAGCTGCTCGTAATCAGTCTTGGTGCGCTGCATGTCCAGCCGAAGCTGAGAGAGATCCTCCTCCAGCTGGTTCAGCGTGGCCTGCAGGCGCTCCATTTCCATGGCATACTTCTGACCCGTTTCTCCAAGGTTCCCCTCCAGCGCGGCGACCTGAGGGACCAGACATGCTCAGAATTCAATAAAATCATTCTAAATTTTTCTGTGTTATTTTTTATTTTTTTTAAATGCTTTACTTGGTTAGTAACATCATTTTTCCAGCTCCGATGTGATTTCAATAAAGCGTTGCTTCAAACCTGAACATTTTCCTAACAGCCCTGTCCATAACGCGTCACTTCCTGTTTGGCTTTAGGTAGATCCTACATTACAAATAAATCCACACGTCTGAATCAAGGCAGTGTGTGTGTGTTTATTTATTTTTTAAATTTATACCTCCAGGCTACATTTATGCAAAGACGAGATCATACTATCACAGTTTGCACAGCTGACCAGCTTCTAGAGAAAGAGAGGGACGTGGAACAACTGAGTAGGGATGGAAACAATAAAGAACAATATTTCTGTTAGGAATGAAACAAAATAAAAAAAACAGTTGTTTTAATCTCTGGAACAGAAAGATACATAGAGAGAGAGAGAGAGAGAGAGAGAGAGAGAGAGAGGGAGAAAGAAAGAGGGGGAAAAGAGAGAGAAGGAGAAAGAGAGAATGAGAGGGAGAGAAAGAAAGATAGGGACAGAGAGTTAGACGGAGGGAGAGATAGAGGGAGAAAGAGAGGGAGAGAAAGAGAGAGGGGGGAAAGAGAAAGAGAGAATGATAGGGAGAGAAAGAGAGAGGGGGGAGAGGGGGAGAAATAAAGAGAGAGAGATGGAGAGAGAGAGATATAGAGAGAGGGCGAGGGAGACTGAGAGAGATGGAGAGAGAGAGATGTAGAGAGAGGGCAAGGGAGACTGAGAGAGAGGGAGAGAGAGAGAGGTAGAGAGAAAGTGAGGGAGGGAGAGAGTGAGAGAGAGAGAGAGAGTGAGAGAGAGCGAGAGAGAGAGTGAGAGAGAGAGAAAGTAACTCTTATTTAGAGGGTTTTATTATTACGTATAATTATTTATTCAGTAACTGGACAGTGTAAGGTTCTATGCAGGTTCTATGCAGAACCCTATAACAGAGTGTTTGTTCTTGATGAACTGTTTTTTCTGTGAGTGTAAATATTTAAGCGCAGTGTCTCTCAGGAATGAAGGGATCAGCGGTGTGTTTATTAATGAGACGTGTCGCTCTCAGCTGGTTGATCTGGTTTAACCCAAACATCCGTAACTCAAACAGGTCTGATTATAAATAACACCAGACTTCACCAACACAGGAATGTGAGCCGGCTCATTAAAAAATAAAGTATCTCTCATTTCTTTTACACTTTAACTAATAGAATGTTTCAATGATGATGATGATGATGATGATGAAGATGATGTAACCCCGCCCACTTCCTACTCCATCGAGTTCCTCAGCAGGTTTATGAGGCATGAATGGAATTAATTTTCCTTCAGCAGCCTGTATTTTGGGTTGAAATGTTATGGACTGTATGTCCATAATGACTGTATGAATGTATTAGGTCAGGTATCGGGTCAGCGCCTCCTTCGTGATGGAGGAAAAGCCATGGCTCAGGTCATTTATTGCTGCTATAAATTTGTGAAATTGCTGTTTTAAAGAAAAGACACCGCCCTTCATGGGTTGTTTTGGAATATTTAAAGAAGGCAGAAATCCACAAACCACCTGTGTGTGTGTGTGTGTGTGTGTGTATGTGTGTGTGTGCTTCTATGCAAACTGTCAATCACATATGAAACCGCACATAGGAAGTGTTTGACAAGCTTCAATGTTTACTGAGATTCACTCATTTCTAACTGTGGAGAAGAAGTTTGAATTTGAATAAGAATAAGAGGAAGAAGATGAAAAGAAGAACAAGAAGATGAAAAGAAGAAGAAGAAGATGATGATGAAGAAGAAGAAGAAGAAGAAGAAGAAAAAGAAGAAGAAGAAAAACAGGAAGAAGAAGATGATGACAATGATGATTGCTGTGGTTTGATGTGCAGACAGAGGGGGTTTTCTATATGAATTCTTTAAAAATATCTTTAAGGTATTCTATGGAAAAGGAAGTGTGTGTGTGTGTGTTTTATGTGTGTGGCAAGGGGGCTGGTTTTGCTGAAATTCTTTCGAAACAGACCCCTATGTGATGTGTTTACAGTAAATGCCCAGCTCAGAATGAGGCGGACCTCTCCTGATCTGAGAGCTAGATTGCGTCTGAAAAGAAAATCAAGCTCTCACGTGAAAGGTTGTCGCTGATGCAGCAGGTGATACAGAGAGATTATTCAGTCCTCCACCAGCACAAATGTCACTTTCAGCCTTCCACTTTAAGCGGCATCGATTTCACATTCTGGACCTGAAATTGACTGACCCGATCAGCCAGGTGCTTGTGTGTGTGTGATTGGGGGAAAAAATAGGACATGGCACTGGGACACGGTCCGGCCAGCGCTTTGGGGACTTGTGCTTGAAAAGGGCAACGTCTTAAATTGCGCTGTAATTCTATAAGTGCTCTGGAAGTTCAGGCTGTAAACAGGAGCAGTGTTTTTAACAGAATACCCACCACCACCACCACACACCCCTCCCCCCTGCCCCGCCAAGATGGTTCTGACCTGCTTGTGGAGGCTCTCCAGTTCCACCTCCAGGGTCTGCAGGAAGCGCTGCCTCTCTGTGAGTTCACTCTGAGCTCCTCGCAGTGCCTCGTTGCTCTCGCGCACCTCCATCTGCACCACCTCCAGCTAAAACGGAAAAACACTTTAAACACCGTGCGCTGTACACGTGGGTCCACGGGGCTATAAGGAATGTTACACAAGGTTACGAGAACAGGGACACATTCTGGAACGTTCCATCATCTTGGTCGGGGGATTTTAAAAAGCTGGTGTGAAAAAGTTTAAGGTGTGTAGAGATGTCTGTTTGGTCTGTTGTGTTTTTATCAGTTTACAGTTACATTTAATGTTAAACATCCACAAGACATTTCAGCTGCAAACATTTACATCAGCCTCATTTATTTTATCATCCTAAGCATAAAATCTGTCCTAAGATTGTCCAGCTGAAATTGACACTGGAGACTCCTTCCATAAATCTCCTCTCAACCAATAAAGTATTAACACTGTCAGAACTGCCGAATCTCCACCTTCTGACCAATCAGAAACGCCCTCTCTTTACGTCTCTGACCTTTTTGCGGTACCAGTCCTCCGCCTCTTCTTTGTTCTTCTGAACGATGCCCTCGTACTGAGAGCGGAGTTCGGACAGCACCGAGCCGAGTTCAGGACCGCGAGCGGCATCCACCTCCACGTTGACATCCTCCTGAGCTATCCGTGCTCGCAGGCTGTCCATCTCCTGCACAGAGTTCACATCCAGCTCAGTGGAATGGTGTTTAAATTCACGTGTTTACTTAATCAGGTGTGGTCTGTACCGTACATGTGCATACAATCGTGTGTGTGTGTGTGTTAAGAACCTGATACCGTGTCATGGTGTAGAGAAGGTGGACCTCTTTTCATTATTAGCTTTGTATCTAAATATTTGATGGACGTCTTTAGTTACCTTCTGTTGTCTTTGTAACGACTACGCACCAATCGCACGCTACTAGACTCTAAAGCACACCATCGTCTAATACTCACCTTAGGAAAGCGTCCAGAACGACAGAGAACACAATGTTTGTGCTATATCACAGACAAGATACACCATTTCCAGATAACGAGGTGAGTCACTCCTTACAAAAGTAATTAAACAACCAATTAAAATGTTTTTCATAACACTTAGTATGAAGGTGGTAGTTAGAGCATAATGGACTGATAAAATGTTCTAATACGTTCATACAGCATTATATTTAAGATATTTAAATTTTTTTTTTTTTTTAAACAAATGAGCTCTATAATTAATATCAACATATGTTAATCCTTCTGTTCTCATTCACAACTCCACACATTTTCAATTTCATTAAAGCACTAACGAGAAATTTTATGCAATTTAGCTTCATGGAGTAGTTATTGCACCTAGTGGTCAAATCAGGAACTGCGCTAGAGGCCCACAGGGGCAGGAATCACTCTGCCCCATGCTCATGTGAGGAGCAGTGGAGAGGAGGGTTGCCAAATTGGGATAGTTTAAAACCACTCTGTACCATACACACAGAGATAATGGCAAAGTTGCCAGATTGGGATAGTTAAAAAACACTTTGTGCATGATTTCTGATGTAAGGCATACTGCAAATATTACTAGAGGAAATGAAAAATATGTCTACATACACCCATAGTGTGGTAACATCTGGACTTCACTTCATTTGAGGTTATTTCATCCTGCACCATTACATCTACACTGATTCCTCCTGGCATTTCATAGAGAACATACCTCCTCATGATTCTTCTTGAGGAAGTAGAGCTCCTCTTTCAGGCTGTCCAGGTCTCCTCGTAGTGTAGCGATGATCTGATCATGGTCTGTCTTGGCCTTTTTCAGAGCCACACAGTCTCTCTCCACTGACTGACACATAGCACTCTCCGTCTCCCATCTGGAACATGAGCAGAGCCTTCAACATCCAGCACTGCTTTCACTAGATGCTTTTTATTTGAGGAAATATTCCATTCTCTGCACTTGAACCAGGAATGGATGATTATAGATGGAAACACTGAAGACCAGCAACAATGGGTTTTCCTTTCAAAATCAGTTCAAATAGTCCTAAAAATACAAAACTAAAACTCTTACTCAACTAAAGAACGTTTTAGGAACCGTCTTTTTTTAATGAGCATCAAAGAACCTGAACCTGTTTTCAGCTTGTCCAGTTTGAGGAACTCCTAAAGAACTTTTAACTATCCAACCATCCTTTGAGGAATCCCATTTTGAAGGTTTAAATCTTCTTCTAAAGATCTTCTAAAATCTGGAACATGTCAAGTTACTTAAGCTTGTCTACTTTGGAGAAAGAACTCAGAAGAGGTAGCAAAAGAACCTTTAAGGTTCCCTCTTTCTTAATGAGTAGAGATCTTGGATTAGAGATTCCTGGTCTACACTATCAGAAAAAATGTGTACTTCAACTAATCCATTTCAAGGAACGCTGTAAATCCTACCTTCCCAAAGAACCTTTGAGGAACCCTCTTTTTGAATGAGAATATATCTTCAGGACATGTGTTACACTTCCTGTCTACAATCTCAGCTAACCTGTAATACTCATTGAACTTCTCCATTTTACTGAACACTTAGCCCTTTTTTAAATGAACCTAAATCTCCAGGACATTCCTAATCTACAGTGTCCAAAAAATCTAGAATATGTAATGTTTTATTTTGGTCTATTTTGGAGAACTATCCAAAGAACCTTTAAGGTGCCACCTTTCACCTGATCCTCCTGGTCCACTCCTTGTCTAAAATGTGTTTTTCCAACTAATCCGTTTCAAGGAGCCCTTTAAATCACCCCTAACTTCCCAAAGGACCTTTGAGAAACCTTCTTTTTAAATAAGTATAGATCTTCAGGACATTACTCATTCTTGGTTTACATTTTCAGAAAAAAACGTTCAAATGCAGACCCTGTAATAGTTCTCCAGCTTGTCCATTTTAAAGAACCATCTCCAAAGAACTCTTGAGGAACCCCCATTTTTCAAAGGATGTACATGTGTCTAAGGCAGAACTTTCATCCTGTCACTCACTTGATTCTGAAGTCATCAGCAGCCAGCTTGGCATTGTCAATCTCCAGCATGATGCGAGCGTTCTCCAGAGTCCTCTTCCTGACCTGGACATCAGGGGGAAAAACTGGTTTATGAAATAAAATGGCATCACAGCTGGTGGCCAGTTTCTTCACTGATGATTTCTTTCTTTCTTTCTTTCTTTAAACTTTTACTCTAATTAAAGAACACATTCTTCACGTTAACGAGTAACCGCTTGATCTGAAGTCGAGATTGAGGCGTGGCTAATCATTAACCAGCAACACGGCTTGCAGAATGATTCATGGTGAAGGAAGTCAGGTTTGGAGATAAAGGAACATATGTTCACATTTCCTGCACGTGTGATTTCAGCAGGCTTGAAGATAAAACCAAATCAGTAGAGATTAGACGATGAAGATCCTCTTACAATAGACCTGTGACATTCTTGGGTTCTCAGACTCTGATCCTATCAGAATTCCATCTTTCTAGCTTCATACTTCTTCTCTGTCCACTTACACTAAAGTTGAATCTAATCTAATCTGATCTAATTTCACATTGGTCAAGACACCAATCTCAATTTACGGCCAGTTCTTGTGAGATTGTAAAGCCAAGTAAAGAAGAAAAGAGGACATCTTTAATTTTACTCTGTACTTATGAAATGTGAGATTCTCCAAAAAGAGAGATCTGGGAACCTCCAGTGGTCAGGTCGAAACTCACTCGGACATTATAGCATTGTAATTCGTTTTTTTTGGATTGGGTTTGATCCATCAATCTTCCCCTCGCGGTGTGTTATCTGAGACTGAAGAGGCTATTGAAGAAACAGCAACCCGAGACTCTGAACTGCGTTCAGCCCCAGTGGCCAAAAACCGATCAGATAACCAGCTCCTGAATGACCAAACCCTGGTAGAGCTCAATGCACCACTGACCCTGATCTACGATACAAAAATTAGCCATTAGGAATAGGAATGCTTCCCAAAAATCACTGTCTGAAAACTACTGACTGAAGAACAGAAGAACTGTAGAATCTATTGTTCTTTCTTTCTTTCTTTCTTTCTTTCTTTCTTTCTTTCTTTCTTTTTATTTGTTTCTTCTCTCTTCATTGTTTATAATAGTCTATAAATATATTTCTCTCGTTTTCCTTCTGAAAAGCTTAAGAGGTTCATGAATCATCCAGGGAAACTTAGGACTCTACAAGGTTCTTCAGCTTGTTCCTCTAGGGGAACCCTGAGAGAATCCTACAAGAAAACACACCAATTTAAGAGCCAATAACCATCAAAAGAACCATTCAGGAACTCTTTTGAAGAGTGAGTGATCTCGAGATTGGTTTTCATTTGTGTGTGTGTGTGTGTGTGTGTGTGTGTGTATGTAGTACCTCATGCTCCAGAGCGTGAGCCTGAGCCAACATGGCGTCTATGTCATGGCCTTTGGGAACCCTCTCCAGCATGAGCTGCTTGATGCGGAGCTCCAGGTCAGCGTTGGACTTCTCCAGAGAGCGAACCTTCTCCAGGTAGTTGGCCAGGCGGCTGTTGAGGCTCTGCATGGCTTCCTTGTCATTGGTGCTGTTGCCCAGGCCGTTGAGAGACAGGTTGGAGAGGCTGTTGAGGTCAGCCATGCTCATGGAGGAAGCACGGGAGAGGGGCTTGGCGGCGGTGAAGGAGACGGCCGCTTTGGCTCGGCCACGCCCGCTGTCTCTCAGAGATAAGTTGGAGAAAGATGGCTGTCTGCCGATGGAGAAACTCCGCATGGACATGGATGTGTTCATGTCTGTAGATGAAGAAGCACAGAAGATGTTAGACGCATCAATGTATGATGTTCTGATCAGATTTAGGTTTGGAGATCACGCAGGAACCTCACGGGTCCTGACCATTTACATCTGAATCCATTAGTCGGATTTTATTCAAAAAATTTTTCCATTTAAATATAGAAATAAATATTTCTTCGTTGCTTGTTTATCAAAATTTTAGATCCATTTTTAGGAGTAAAATTAATGAGCGATCCAGATGTGTATCAGTGATTACTGGCTGAGGTCCTGCTGATATGGATCCCTTAAAAAAACCCATGATAACAGAATAAAAAACTCTGATCTCCGTCATGGTTTATATCAGGAATCAGGAATATTAGTTTTCTAGATTGTGTAAAGTAAAAACAAATTAAAAACGAGTTCAAAAATTGTTTTTATACAAAATGAATACATTTTCTATTTTTGTGTGTCAATACAAGCATAAATAAATAAAATACTGGTTTCATGTGTTTCATTTTGGAACAAAAAAATCATAGATGCTGAAATCCACGTCATTGCAGGAAATAAAATACCCCTCAAAACAGCTAGATAATTATAATAAATAATTTAATAAAACATGTAGAAATCCCAGTTTATCAGCCGTCAGCTCTGGTATCGTATTTCTGTGTGTGTGTGTGTGTGTGTGTGTGTAAGCGTCTGCACTCAGCTGAGAATAAAACCTTCTTTATACGCGAGTAAACACTCCGGACCTTTCACACGTCTGTAAAAGTCATTCGTCTCATTCATCTCACTGTCTCTCCATCTCTCTCTCTTTTTCTTTTCTTTCTTTACTGTACAGCGTCAGTGAGCCTGCTAGCGTTCCTCAGCTTCACTCAGGTCTGTGAGCACGAGGCAGGAATCAGGAGCAAGTCCAGTTTATTAAAATCTGCACGTTTATAGCTTCAGTAAACAAATGATCCTCTTTCCATAAATCCACAAAACCACAATCTTTCTTTCTTTCTTTCTTTCTTTCTTTCTTTCTTTCTTTCTTTCTTTCTTTCTTTCTTCCTTCAAAATAAACATAACTTCCTTCTTTCCTTCCTTCCTTGCTTCCTTCCTTCCGTTCTT
>JAUCMX010000015.1:23339617-23349617 GCA_033459395.1 Hemibagrus guttatus | reverse complement strand
CACATTTCACACTGCAGTGATGAGTCCATGCATCACACACACACACACACACACACACACACACACGCACACACACACGCACGCACCATTTCCCAGAACAGAGCAGTGTGTGTGTGTGTAATGTATAGAGCTACAGAACAATAATATTTTACAGTAAATACACTATTCAGCAGACTCGTGTATTATACCGTTTATAGAACATGTAAATAAAAGACTGTAATATTCACCATACTGAATCTCTTCTATATTTGAATATATGAATATGTAAATATTCTGACACACCCAACATGTCTGTTAGTTTTTATAAGAAACTGTGTTCTCTAACTGAATCAAAGCAAAAACCAAAATGTCTTCACTTCAGCATTTTATGCTTGTTTTCTTGTATCATTTCCAGGTTTTTATTAGTGCGCTCCATCTTATGTGTTATCGTTACTATGGTAACGGCTTGTTCACGAGGACTCGTGCGATGGTGCGCCACGTTAACGGATTTCTTAAAATGGTGATTTTTGTGAAAGGAGAAGACGTGTTTATTAAACATCTATGAAATCTCTGACATCAGACTGAGCAGCAGCACATCAACACTCACTTTTTAATCTAATCAGTAAAGAAGAAGTTCAAATCTCTTCTCGTTATTTGCTCATTAAATCACACGACATATTTTCAGCTCTGATGTCACGTGTACGATCACGTGTTCACACGCGAATGTTCGGCGATTCACCGTCCAGTCATGAGGAAACAGATTAATCAGTAATCTGTGAATCAGAGATTCTCACAATTCAGAAGTTCAGTTTTAGAAATCTGGAAGATAAAGAAACTAAACTCGACAGATAATTTCGGAGATTCCAGAATTTTCCAAAGAAAGCCATGAAGATAATGAAGGAAACAGAAGACAGTAATTAAGGAGTTTGTGTGCGTGTGTGTGTGTGTGTGTGTGTGTGTGTGTGTGTGTGTGTGTGTGTGATAATCATTACCTTTACAGATCAGCTCTAACCCTTGTGGCCTGGTATGTAAATTGATCCACACCTTATTTGACCTTATTCCATCTACTTTGCTTATGATCACAGTGCACACTGACCCCAGCTCATTTGCATATGTGGGCGGATCTCCAGTCATTTCCTCTGAGTGTAGGCAGGGAGAGCAGAAATATATCTGCTTTTACTGAAACTACAACAACAACAACGACAACATGACAACAACCTCAAGAGCATTACGAAAACAAGACAACAAGAACATTACAACAACAATACAACATAACGCAGAACCTCATCAAAACTCAGAACCTCATCATAACACAGAACCTCATCATAACTCAGAACCTCATCATTGTGCAGAACCTCATCATAACACAGAACCTTATCATAACACAGAACCTCATCATAACTCAGAACCTCATCATAACTCAGAACCTCATCATATCACAGAACCTCATCATAACACAGAACCTCATAATAACTTAAAACCTCATCATACTGCAGAACCTGATCATAACACAGAACCTCATCATAACTCAGAACCTCATCATGTCACAGAACCTCATCATAACACAGAACCTCATCATAACTCAGAACCTCATCATACTGCAGAACCTCATCATAACACAGAACCTCATAACACAGAACCTCATCATAACTCAGAACATCATCATATCACAGAATCTCATCATAACACAGAACCTCATAATAACTTAAAACCTCATCATACTGCAGAACCTCATTATAACATAGAACCTCATCACACTGCAGAACCTCATCATAACTCAGAACCTCATCATGTCAAGGAACCTCATCATAACACAGAACCTCATTCATACTGCATAACCTCATCATAACACAGAACCTCATAATAACTCAGAACCTCATCATAACTCAGAACCTCATCATAACACAGAACCTCTTCATATTGCAGAACCTCATCACACTGCAGAACCTCATCATAACTCAGAACCTCATCATACTGCAGAACCTCATCATAACTCAGAACCTCATCATACTGCAGAACCTCATCATAACACAGAACCTCATCATAACACAGAACCTCATCACACTGCAGAACCTCATCATAACTCAGAACCTCATCATAACACAGAACCTCTTCATACTGCAGAACCTCATCATAACACAGAACCTCATCATAACTCAGAACCTCATCATACTGCAGAAGCTCATCATAACTCAGAACCTCATCACACTGCAGAACCTCATCATAACACAGAACCTCATCATACTGCAGAACCTTGTCATACAGCATATCCTCATCATAACACAGAACCTCTTCATAACACAGAACCTCATCATAACACAGAACCTCTTCATAATGCAGAACCTCATCATAACACAGAACCTCATCATAACACAGAACCTCATCATAACTCAGAACCTTGTCATACTGCAGAACCTCATCATAACTCAGAACCTCATCATAACACAGAACCTCATCATAACTCAGAACCTCGTCATACTGCAGAACCTCATCATAACACAGAACCTCATCATAACACAGAACCTCATCATAACTGAGAACCTCATCATACTGCAGAACCTCATCATAACTCAGAACCTTGTCATATTGCAGAACCTCATCATAACACAGAACCTCATAATGCAGAACCTCATCATAACGCAGAACCTCATCATAACACAGAACCTCATCATAACGCAGAACCTCATCGTAACACAGAACCTCATCATAACGCAGAACCTCATCATAATGCAGAACCTCATCATAACACAGAACCTCATCATAACGCAGAACCTCATCATAACACAGAACCTCATCATAACGCAGAACCTCATCATAACACAGAACCTCATCATAACGCAGAACCTCATCATAACACAGAACCTCATCATACTGCAGAACCTCATCATAACACAGAACCTCATCATAACACAGAACCTCATCATAACACAGAACCTCATCATAATGCAGAACCTCATCATAACACAGAACCTCATCATACTGCAGAACCTCATCATAACACAGAACCTCATCATACTGCAGAACCTCATCATAACACAGAACCTCATCATAACACAGAACCTCATCATAAAGGGCTCCAGGTTGATCTCTTTTAGAACCATGAAAGAAGGTAGAACCCTTTAAAGAGTAATTTAAAGAACATGTTCTTTAGCCTCCTGGTTCAATCTGGAACTCTTTATAACAGGGTTCTATTTATTAAGAAGAAGAAAATAATCATCAGCAATAAAGCTCCGACCTCAAACACTGCGCTTCTGCGCCACTGCTGTCATTTTCACTCCAACATCGCCGCCTAGTGCCTGAGGAGGAGAAGTGCAGAGGATCAGAGCGACAATTTTATAAAAATGTGATATTAAAATGTACACATATTTAGAATACAACAACAACAACAACAACAACAACAACAATAATAATAATAATAATAATAATAAGAAGAAGAAGAAGAAGAAGAAGAAGAAGAATTGCTGATGATTATTTTCCTGTTATGGCAGAGCACCGAGCGTTTCTTATTTATTGCACACGTGGTTTTAAGGAGAAGTGGAATCTACAGTCTGTTCATTACAGAATAATCATTAAAGTGTTCTTTGTAGCTTTGCGTAAATTTTGATAGATAGATAGATAGATAGATAGATAGATAGATAGATAGATAGATAGATAGATAGATAGTTTTCATATCTTTCTTGCTATTTATTTGTTTACATTTTTTTAAAAAACTTTTGTGGACTGCAGTTGCGGAAATATCGCCTGTAGGAGGCATTGGTGAGCTTCCGGTGAGCGCGTGCCAGGACACGACTTGAGCATCATTAATCTGCGCCACACGACTGCGTTTAAACATAACTCATCATACAGGGAGAGCAGGAGTGAGGAAAGAGTCGAGCTGTGTTTCAGATGGAGAAAGTAATCCTCAGATCTGGAGCGAAACTTCAGCCAAGGGAAGGGAAAGGGGCTCCAACCGGTCAGAGCGTGCATTAACACTAATTAAACTAGAGGTCTGGCTGATATGAACTTCATCTTAAATTTAAAATAGAGGGGAAAAACAAAAAGAAAGAAAGAAAGAAAGAAAGAAAGAAAGAAAGAAAGAAAGAAAGAAAGAAAGAAAGAAAGAAAGAAAGAGATCCAGACATCTGGACAAATCGCTCTTTACGGTGCGTTAATTTGATGGCGAGTCCGTTCAGCTCAGTTCAGTGCAGAACCCGGACGCAGCCCGTGACCCCACTTGACCATTTCTGACCCCTGTCATGTCTGATTAGCCCTAACACACCCCTGTGTTCACCCTCACACACTGTTTCCTCCCCCTGGCCTGGGTCTGAAAGCACGCTCCTCTTCCTCCTCCTCATCCTCCTCAGAGTTCAGAGATCTCTATCAACACACTGATTATTTACAAAACATGTCATATTCAATCCTGATGCAGATCCAGAACATGGTGTAACGTCTAGCTGGATACGAAGTGGTGCTTTGAGTATGTGAGGAAGAGGAAGAAGAGGAGGAGGAAGAAGAAGAGGAGCAGCAGCAGTAAAAAAACACACACAAAAAAATCCAACTGGTCTTCCTGCTTTTGTCTCAGACTTTAGTTGTTGTTTTTTTTTAATGCTGATCCTAATCTCCTTTTATCTAAAGTCATTCTTTCCTGTTTGAGCAGCTGTGCTTCGTGCAGATGCTGCCAGGCTGTTTACTGTTTGCGCACCAAAGTGACCACTTAGTGCAATTACGCACAGGGTTCTCCTTATCTGAGGAGAGGAAGCGTTCAGGCGGCCACGTAGGGCCAGAGTCCAGTGCACTAGTGCAGGCTTTGAATCTTGGCCAGACTGCAAAAACCTCGGTCCTGCTCACATCTGATGGAGAAGGATAAGGATCTGGTGGAACTGCAAGCAAATGCAGACAGATGTGTGTGTGTGTGTGTGTGTGTGTGTGTGTGTGTGTGTGTGTGTGTGTGCGTGTGTGTGTGATATACGCTGAAGGAGGTCAGCACCTGCATTTGCATTTCTCTTCCCCCAATATTTTTTTTTCCTTCGTGAAAGTTTCCTCCTCCCCCACCAGACTCCAGATCTCGCAGGTTCCTCCAGCGTCAAAAAATCCAGCGAGGCCACTCAGAGGAACACGAGGAAATGTGTTTGAGCGGTGAGTAAGAGATCTGTATCACAAGGTTCTGGTACCACATGTGGAGCGGCAAGCGTGTGTGTGTGTGCGTGTGTGTGTGTGTTCCATCACTTTAAACACAGCGTTTTCCTTTCGGAAATCACGTGATTTTTATACGCATACGTGAAATGATAACAAGTCCAACAAAGCCACGTGAAAAACTATTCCTCACGTCACCGAACACACCAAGCAGGAAGAAAAGTCTTATTCTACTACAATACAATTAAAAAATAAAAAATAAAATCTGGACACCAAATGAATAAAACACAATTCTGATCATTTTATCTAATTTTAATAATTATTTACGCTCTTTAAATCTAATCAAGTCTAATCTCAGTTCACTAAAATAGTCTATAGAAGATATATTGATACTGAATCATTGTTGAATTCTGGAAGCTGATTGGTCAGAAGGTGTTATTAGTTTTCTAGCAGCGCAGGTTTATATTAGCGCTGTGGATTAGTTCCACATAATCCAGGATTATTAATAATAATAATCATCAGATTAATTAATAAATGTTTTGTGAAGGGAAGGAGTCTCCAGTTTCAGTGCAACTGTGATCTTCAGGACAGAGGGGAAAAAAAAGAAAAGAAAGGACAAGCTGCATGTGTTTTTTTTTTTGTCTTATTAACTTTAAGAGGGAGAATAAAAAGAGGCTGGTGAGGGAAACTATTTCTAGCTGCTATAGCAGAAGTGACAACATGAAATAACGCAGACGTTAAAAGTCTTTAACACGTGGAAACCCTAATCGTTGGCAGATTGCTGCGGTGTAAGAAGAATACAACACTTCAGGATGTGCAGTTACAGGAAATGAAGCAACTTAAGCATGATGTCTGTTGCTGATTATTTTCCTGTTATGGCAGAACACCGAGCGTTTCTTATTTATTGCACACGTGGTTTTAAGGAGAAGTGGAATCTACAGTCTGTTCATTACAGAATAATCATTAAAGTGTTCTTTGTAGCTTTGCGTAAATTTTGGCACCCCTTCTTAACACGGCACTGAAGCGCTGGTGCTCTGATGCCTGGAAAATTCCAGCTGAACATATTTCTGTTTGAATAGATAGATAGATAGATAGATAGATAGATAGATAGATAGATAGATAGATAGATAGATATTTCTGTTTGAATCTTCACTGAGATTCTTCCTTCCTATAATCACATAAAAAAGTGGACTTTTTTAACCACAGGTCAGTTTAGTGGTCTGGGTTAAAAATACTGTTGTGTTGTCACATTTTAGTCCTGCATTAAACACATCCCACATCAGTCTGGCTTTAAAACACACACACACACACACACACACACACACACTGAGAAAACCTTGCTGCCAAACCCAGCAGGACTGACAATTAAAAGAAAAGAAAGCCTTTGATTGGCTGCGTTTATATAAATAAATATATAAATACATATCCCTTAATAACTGTGATTGTCCACCAGCTCGGCTAAACAGCAGCTTTCACAATGACACCGTGAGCTAATCAGCCTTCATGTGAGAGCTGGGCTTATATTTAGCTGCTCTAAATCTGGACCTGTTTTACTCCATGGACAGTTTAGTGAAAGGATATAAATATGAGATACAAGGAGGTTGCTAGTTTAGTTTAGCATCTGGAGCTTAGCTGCTAATACGGCTAGCAAGAAAGAATTCTGTCTCAGAGAAAACATATCTTCTGTGTAAACGTCTTGTTTAGATCAGATCGGTGATGTCAGTGATGAATCTGTAAACGTCATCAGCGCACAACACGACGGCGGCCATCTTGGATCGGTTTTGAATCACTCTGTCCTCTCGAGTGAACCTGGAAGTGATGGCGCTGTGTGTGTGTGTGTGTGTGTGTGTGTTAGCTTCATGGCACTCGTTTCAGTAGTTAAGCACAATTTTTTAAAGCGTGCCTTATTGAAGTATTTAAGTATGATGTTTTTGTGACTAAAATATCCTGCTTTAACTCCATTCCTTTAATAACATTTTGAATTATTAATTACTTTTAACTGACTTTTTAAAAATTATTTAATTGAATTTAAATGAATGTGCTTTCAGTAGGAAGTTGTAACTCATGTGTATTCGTTTGCTATTTTTCAGAATTTATTTATTTATTTATTTGGCCATGTAATATATAGCCTGTAATTTATTTGTATTTTTGTATTGGTTCATTCATGTAGTTATTTTTTTTCCTATTTTTTTTTAATTAAATTCTTTTTTGCCATCTAGTGGCCATTTGGTGCACTATCTATCTATCTATCTATCTATCTATCTATCTATCTATCTATCTATCTATCTATCTATCTATCTATCTATCTATCTATCTATCTATCTATCTATCTATCTATCTATCTATCTATCTATCTATCTATCTATCTATTTCATCTAATTCTTTTATTTTTTTCTCTTTCTTTTCTTTCTTTCTTTCTTTCTTTCTTTCTTTCTTTCTTTCTTTCTTTCTTTCTTTCTTTCTCTCTCCCTCCTTCACTTCTTTCTTTCTTTTGTTCATTCTTTCTTTCTTTCTTTCTTTCTTTCTTTCTTTCTTTCTTTCTTTCTTTCTTTCTTTCTTTCTTTCTTTCTTTTTTTCTCTCCCCTCCTTCACCCCCTTTTTTCTTTTCTTTCTTTCTTTCTTTCTTTCTTTCTTTCTTTCTTTCTTCTCTTTAATAATAATAATAATAAAGAAAAGCATTAATGAGTGACTATTAACGATTAATAAACATATGAACACATTTATGTAAATATAAAATGTGTAATAATTTACACCGGGATCAATAATGCAACTAATTTAGAAAAAAATTATTTACTATTTTAGAGTTAAAAAATAAAAAGTAAACGGACACTGAACCTGTTAGAGCTTTAATTAAGGAGTTGAATTAAATATGAAACTATAGATGCAGATAAATAATTGGATCAATTAAGAAAGAAATGTGTGAGAGCTTCGTAAAAGGAAATGTGGCATGAAGAATACACAATCTGTGAGGAAAACACAAACTGTGTGTGTGTGTGTGTGTTCCTAATCGCCTGCCAGAATCCAGTGGCAGCCTCAAAAAGAGCCACTTCATGTCCAACAATGGCTCATTTGCTGGTGCAAAAACATCATTACAACCAAGAAGAAAAGAAAAAGCGGAGAGAAAGTCCACAGTCAGAACCGCAGCCAGAACGTGGGATGATGATGATGATGGGTGGCAAATATTTTACAGCGGGGAAAAAAAAATATCCAGAATTTTTTTGGCATTGGGTGGAAAATGAAATCCGTGTGCTGAATAGAGATAGAGACTTAAATAGAGAATCCAGTGCATCTTCCAGAAGACGGCATTCCTGTGGTGAACGTTCCTGTAAACACTTCTCAGAAACAAAGCAGGAGGGTTAGAGAGGAATGAGGATGCTGCACACACACACACACACACACACACACACACACACACACACACATACACATACACACACACACACACAAACACACACATACACACACATACACACACTTCTCATCATCTTCTCACTTCCCACTGAAACGCAGAGTAACAGTGTAAAATCGTAAAGCAAGTTCGTCTCACTCGTAAATAATAAAATAAGAAGCTAATGGCTGAAGATGTAAATATCCAGAGGTGGAGTGTGAGATTCATTACATTGACCAGTTCATTAGCAATGTTATGGAGTTATAGAGTTATAGAGTTATAGAATTAAAGAGTTATAGAGTTATAGATGTATGGAGTTATATGGGTATGTAATTATAGAGTTGTAGAGTTATAGAGGTATGTAGTTGTAGAGTTATGGAGTCATAGAGTTATGGAGTTATATAGTTATAGATTTATAGAGTTATGGAGTTATAGAGTTATAAAGTTATTAAGTTATAGAGGTATGTAGTTATAGAGTTATAGAGTTATGGAGTTATAGAGTTATAAAGTAATAGAGTTATAGAGTTATGGAGTTATAGAGTTATAGAGTTATAAAGTAATAGAGTTATAGAATTATGGAGTTATGGGGTTATAGAATTATGGAGTTATAGAGTTATAAAGTAATAGAGTTATAGATTTATGGAGTTATAGAGTTATAAAGTAATAGAGTTATGGAGTTATAGAGTTATGGAGTTATGGGGTTATGTAGTTATAAAGTAATAGAGTTTTAGAGTTATGGAGTTATAGAGTTATAAAGTAATAGAATTATAGATTTATGGAGTTATAGAGTTATAAAATAATAAAATTATGGAGTTATGGGGTTATAGAGTCATGGAGTTATAGAGTTATAAAATAATAGAGTTATAGATTTATGGAGTTATAGAGTTATGGAGTTATAGAGTTATGGAGTTATAGAGTTATAGAGTTATAAAGTAATTGAGTTATGGAGTTATGGGGTTATAGAGTTATAAAGTAATAGAGTTATAGAGTTATGGATTTATAGATTTATGGAGTCATAGAGTTATAAAGTAATAGAGTTATAGATTTATGGAGTTATAGAGTTATAAAATAATAAAATTATGGAGTTATGGGGTTATAGAATTATGGAGTTATAGAGTTATAAAATAATAGAGTTATAGATTTATGGAGTTATGGAGTTATAGAGTTATAGAGTTATAAAGTAATTGAGTTATGGAGTTATGGGGTTATAGAGTTATAAAGTAATAGAATTATGGAGTTATGGGGTTATATAGTTATAAAGTAATAGAGTTATAGAGTTATGGATTTATAGATTTATGGAGTCATAGAGTTATAAAGTAATAGAGTTATAGATTTATGGAGTTATAGAGTAATAAATTAATAGAGTTATAGATTTATGGAGTCATAGAGTTATAAAGTAATAGAGTTATAGATTTATGGAGTTATAGAGTAATAAATTAATAGAGTTATAGATTTATGGAGTCATAGAGTTATAAAGTAATAGAGTTATAGATTTATGGAGTTATAGAGTAATAAATAATA
>JAUCMX010000015.1:23269617-23334617 GCA_033459395.1 Hemibagrus guttatus | reverse complement strand
AGTCTGATCCAGAAGCAGACAGTCAGGCCCAAGCCACACCTGACACCAGCACCATTATGTTTCACAGGTAAGCGTGTACGTCCCTTTCTTTGTCCACACTTTGGTCATTCCATCACTTTGCTGGAGATGGTTCTTGGTTTCAGAACGTTTGTGGCTGATCCCTGTACTTCGTTACGAACTCCAGCCCGGTTTCTGATCCTTCCTGCTGATGAGAAGTTCTTGGTGTGGCCCTGTTCCGGAGCAGGCTGTAAGTAACACACAGAACGGTTGGATCTTGAAGGTTTTTGTGTGTACTTTTTCACAGGAGGTTTGGAGAACAATCCCTTTTGGAAAGGTCCGAACTCTGCGCTCTGAATGAATCTAGGTTGCTAGAGTGAATTAGATGTTATATACAGATGTAATGCACAGATGTTAGCCTACATACAGATGCCATGTGGATTACAGATGTTGTGGTCCATCGACTCTTTAAAAGAAATGTAAAAATAAATCCCCAGACATTTCTGCACCCCGGGAGGAACACCTTCGACTTCCCACAAAGACTTTGTAAGAAGTCTCCTCGGCACGAGCGGCGGAGTTGCTGATCGATATGCAAATCTCCGTGATGAATATGCATGAGCGCGAGCGCCGGTAATTGCACGTCAGCGCGGCGGCGCGCGGTAATTTCGGCGGCTCGGGGATCCTGCAATCAGCGCTCTATTCATTAACACCGGAGCCATTTCATCACGCGGCCACTTGAGTCTGCCAATCACCCCCACCCTGCACACACACACACACACACACACACACACGCAAGCAAGTCGTCGCGTGCAGAAAGCGACGTGGAAATAGTTTCAATTAGCAGCACGAGCCAGGGGCGCGTGGCGTGGCGTTAACGACGCTAAACACCGTATTTACAGAGCCTTTGAAGCCGTGAATGTCCCGTTAACACACTGCGGGGAAAAAAGGCACAACTTAACGACACTGCATCATTTCACGCGCCCATGTCACCTTTCCCCCCGCGCGAGGTTACTGGCTCCGGTTGCCTGGCAGTTGTGTGAGCTCGCGCTCGTTAGATGCTTGTTTCGGTGGAGAGCAACAATTACCTCCAAACACAACAATTACCTCCAAACACAAAAGGACTAATGTGGACAAAAATTAAATGTCCAATTGAGTAAAGCGGTCCCGAGTCTCTTGTGGCGTCTTTGTCCCGCGCAATCTGGAGACCTGAGACGCGCCAATGAGACACGTGTCTTACAGAACGGGTTTATTCACAGAACTGAGATTTAACTTTATATTAATCATTATATTAATAACATCAACACTTATATAACATTATATTAATAACATCAACACTTATATAACATTTATATTAATAACATCAACACTTATATAACATTTATATTAATAACATCAACACTTATATAACATTTATATTAATAACATCAACACTTATATAACATTTATATTAATAACATCAACACTTATATAACATTTATATTAATAACATCAACACTTATATAACATTTATATTAATAACATCAACACTTATATAACATTTATATTAATAACATCAACACTTATATAACATTTATATTAATAACATCAACACTTATATAACATTTATATTAATAACATCAACACTTATATAACATTTATATTAATAACATCAACACTTATATAACATTTATATTAATAACATCAACACTTATATAACATTTATATTAATAACATCAACACTTATATAACATTTATATTAATAACATCAACACTTATATAACATTTATATTAATAACATCAACACTTATATAACATTTAACGTTTAAGAGAAACGTGTAGCTTCAAACACTGGACTTTATTCTCTCTCTCTCTCTCTCTCTCTCTCTCTCTCTCTCTCTCTCTCTCTCTCTCTCCCCAGAGAAATTACACACTTCACACTTGAATCATTTTTAGACATGCGTATTATTTTTTCCCCCAGTGATTAATTTATCCTCACATAATATCCCTTAACTATTCAGGTGCAGATATACAAAATAATGTGTGTGTGTGTGTGTGTGTGTGTGTGTGTGTGTGTGTGTGTGTGTGTGTGTGTGTGTGATGTCAAATCTGGAATCATTGATGTATTTTAAAGTCCCTGTGTGGGAACTGTACCAGAGAACGCTTAGAACCCTAAACTATCCATCCAAATACAGATACAGTGTTTATATCTAATAGACACTCGTAAAGAAAAAAGGTATAATCTAGAATGAATATTTGGAGTCCAGATAAAATAGGGATCATAAACAGGTTCCCAACAACAGAATTATAAAAAGGAAAAACAAAGCTTCAAAGCAGAACCATTTTAGTGCACCAAGAACCCTAACTATTAAAAAATAAATAGTATAATGTGTATATTAGTATAATATATAGTATAAATAGTGTAATGTGTTCATATAGACTTATTTAATGTTGTTAATTTTAAGCGAGAACAGAAACACTACATTGAGTCAGTATAAATGGATAGAAAATAAATATTGTACTCGTTAGAACACTGCTGTGGTATAAGAGTAGAACTCTTCAGAACATGTTGCTGTCGGAAACTTGGAACCAGCAACTCCACTTCATCACACTGAGCCCAAAAAGCGTCTGTTTGTGCTGCAGTTCCTCTCTCGGACACTAGGGGCAGTTGTTGCAATGGTTCAGGTTTAGAGGTTTGGGTGGAACACATGGCTTAGGACCAGAACCCATCCGGCTCCACATGGCTCTCAGTGAAACCTCTCATCCTCTCTCCGCCTGCTGCATTCTTCACTGCTTGTGTTTGTTTCCATACAGATTCCACAAGTACAGCTGTCTGTTTTCCAACGAATCATCAATGAGTTATATATATATATCCTCATGATGTCATCAGCTTTCGATCTTCACTGCAGAGCGCTACTGTCTCAGCCATACCCTTCATCTCCATCTTGCTGCCTCTTCTGGTCTCTTCAGGATTAAACCACAGGTCCTGTTGCCGTAGCTGATGACTAGCTGGACTCGCTCACCATCTCAGGGATGTGCATGACTGCAAGCCTCGATCCTTCTCACACATCACAGAACCCTGCGTTCAAATTCCACCAAAACCTCAAACCCCACGGTTCTGTAACCTGTGCTGGATCATGGTGATGCTAGACCTTTAAATGTTCCATCATAGTGCTAATGTTTTATTACTGATTATAAACTCACCACTGATTATGTGAAAATGTTGACTGGTGGAAGTTCAATTCCAGATAGGATTTACACTGTATTTATTTATTTATTTTTTCTGACATAAAACCTGTGCCAAATCAAAAAACATGCGGACCAAATGATCCACTGTGGCGACCCCACACAGTGAGCAGCCGAAAAAACAGGAACAATATACATTTATTTATTTATTTATGTTTAGGAGCAGCTGAAAGGACAAGAACAACAATAACATTTATTTATTTATTTATTTATTTATTTATTTATTTATTTTTGTTTGTTTGTTTATTTATTTTTGTTTGTTTAGGAGCAGCCGAAAGGACAAGAACAACATTTATTTATTTGTTTGTTTGTTTGTTTGTTTATTTATTTATTTACTTTATTTATTTTTGTTTGTTTGTTTGTTTGTTTAGGAGCAGCCGAAAGGACAAGAACAACAATAACATTTATTTATTTTTTTATTTATGAGCAGCCGAAAGAACAACATTTATTTATTTATTTATTTATTTATTTATTTATTTATTTATTTATTTTTGTTTGGTTAGGAGCAGCCGAAAGGACAAGAACAACAACATTTATTTATTTATTTATTTATTTTTGTTTGTTTGTTTAGGAGCAGCCGAAAGGACAAGAACAACAATAACATTTATTTATTTGTTTATTTATGAGCAGCCGAAAAAAAACAACATTTATTCATTTATTTATTTATTTATTTATTTATTTATTTTTGTTTGTTTAGGAGCAGCCGAAAGGACAAGAACAACAACATATATTTATTTATTTATTTTTTTTGTTTTGTTTATTTATTTATTTATTTACTTTATTTATTTATTTTTGTTTGTTTGTTTGTTTGTTTGTTTAGGAGCAGCCGAAAGGACAAGAACAACAATAACATTTATTTATTTATTTATTTATTTATTTATTTATTTATTTATTTATGAGCAGCCGAAAGAACAACATTTATTTATTTATTTATTTATTTACTTACTTACTTACTTACTTACTTACTTACTTACTTACTTATTTGTTTATTTATGAGCAGCAAAAAGAACAACAACATTTATTTATTTAGGAGCAGCCGAAAGAACAACATTATTTATTTATTCATTTGAGATATTTTACCATCTTATCTCTCCTTTATAATTACTTTAAAATTCAGATCTGTTAATACAAGGTCCAGGATTACTTACTTTTACAATCCTCCCAGAAGGTTTTTTATCTTTGTAATAACAATTGTACATGTTTTAAATCCAAAACTCTTTAAATCTAAACATTTTAATACAATCTTTAGGTATTACTTGACCTTTTACCCAGTTGTCTATGTAACATCTGCTTATAATTATGGTTCAATTCAATAAATTTCCACAAGCGGTTGCTAATTTTTTGGCCAACCATCTAACGTTCCTCATCACATGACAAACCTGAGAACATGAAGTTTTTCACATATCCTCAGAAATCTGTGAAGCCTCGACATCTTCTCAAACTGGTGCTGATGTCAGAAAAACCAGTTCCTCATTGGTCAATTTGGTGAGAATGGATTTTAGGCCCCTGAAGGACTGGTCATTTGTTTGTATACTTCAGCAGGAAATCTTTAAGGCTTCACCTCAGAGAAAGAACCCAGAGAAAGAACCCAGAGAACCCCTCAGGCCTCTCCTCTAGAGAAAAGGGCTCCAGGGTGGCTCGGATGGTCATGGATTTGTAGCTTGTTACAACTTTTTGCGATCAGGAATACTCTGTAGGATTTGTTCCATTGTAGATTTAAGAGACAGAGGAATTAAAACACTTCATGGTTCTAGAGTTGTTCACATTAGGAGACTTTCATTGTCTAATTCTGTACAAATGAGCTTACAGATATTTAGATCGGACAGCATCAGTCTGATTAAGTATAAAGGATTCTTTCCCCTAAAAGTTCTAGCTTCTTAAAGAGGTCCTATTTGGAGCATTTCTGACAGCAAACCACCCTGTGCTAGGGTTAAAAGTGGTTTTAGGTTAAAATTCTGTGTTCAATGGAAGTTCTACACAGAACATTTAAGGGTTCCCCAGATGGACCAATCAAATACCCCATTAAGGTTCTAGATTAAACTTGATTTCTAAAAATGCACACACTGAGAAAAAGGGTGCCTTTAAGCTTTTTGAATGACAAATGACTCCAGATTCCTAAGAAGGTTTTACTTGGAACTTTGTCTAGAAGGGAAACACAATGTTGTAGGGTTCTACATAGAGCCTTCAGAGGTTCTCCCAGAGGGACAAACCACTGCTAGTGTATCTGTTACACTCTCAGGATTTCTGTATTGATCATACTTAGAACCTTTTTTGAAAGGGAGTCTGTTTTAGGGTTCTACATGGAACAATTAAGGATTATCCTGAACAGCAAACCCAATCACTCAAGTCCATTCCAGATTAAACTTCTTTTCTATAGGATAGAGTCTGAGAAAAAGAGCTTTGAAAGGCAAATATTATACTTTTATCGATTGTTCTAGGGTTCTATGTAGAACCTTCTATGGTTTTCACAGGGGAACAAAACAAAGAATTAACCCCCCCCCCCCCCCACCCCCCCCAGTGACATGGAAAACTACTCAAAAGTGGAACACAGAACTGAACAAAGGAACACAATCACTGACAGGTCGGGGGTGGAGTCTAAACCTGAAACAAACACTAAACATAAGAAAGAACCATGTTCTAAGAGGGGACTTGATGACATTCGTTCTGAGAAAAGGTTCTTGTATGGGTCATTAAGGGTTAATTGGATAATTAAGGGTTCTTAGCTTCCAAAGAATGCTTTTACTTGGAACCCTTTCTCCCTTAGGAGAACAGTGTTGCAGGATTCTCAATAGAACTCTCAAAGTTTCCCCAAGAATCCCATTTTAAACCTGTACAAACATCTACATAGTAGTTTAATCGCTTACTGATTAGAAGGTTATAGGTTTTGTTTTAGTACCCGAAGTAATTCTCCAACCAAATGAAGGTTCTGAGATTTAAACAAACACTTTCACAGAACCAAACAGGTTCCACTTCACTGCTTCACTCTCTCCTTTCATAGCACTTCTCTCTCTATCTCTTAAGAGGATTCTGTCCTCCCTTTCTGCTTCTTCAGGAAGGGACTTCCCAGTGCTCGGAAAAGGGGGTCTGGGGAAGAGAGAGCATCTGTCCCGGGAAGACCGACGCTCCGTGGATCCTCCATTGTTTACTTTGACAGCGACTGCAGTTTCCTTAGCAATAAATCTGCCCCGTCAGGGGGCAGGATCGTCCCCGCGCTGCCCCTTCCATTGTCTCTCACAGGAAACCTCGGCGAGGAGGAGACCGGTGGTTCTGTGAGAGGGCAGGAGGGCAGCAGGAGAGAGTGGACTAGAGTGGAGAACGCTCGTTCAGATAAACAGCAGCCATGTTTCCTTGTGTCCGAGTGCATGAAGGACAAGGTTTTATCAGAACACCTAGGGTTCCGTATTCACTTTAAGATCGTTTAATCCTTATCAAAACTACAGGTGAGTTGTTATTCCTGGAGATTTAAGTGCAAAACAAGTTCCTCAAGAGATCCTTAAGGCTTCACTGGATATCTGAGGGTTCTAAAAGGGTTCTATGTGGTAGAACATGATAGAGAAGTACTCTGTCACAGGATTCCACACACCTGGAAGCTCAAAACACGTAAAGAACTCATGAAGAACCTGTTCCTTTATGTAAGAAAGGAAAAGAAAGTTCCTTTATGTTAAACACAGGTCTTCACACTGTCAAGGTGTTTTTGGTTGGCAGCAATTTAAAATTTTGCGAAATTTAGTTGGAAAACGAAGGCTTAACATTTCCTCGTGTGCGTTTCTCGAATTGAAACCAGATGATTAAAGAGCTCATTGTATCCTCCTGTTTTAGAACCCGTGCAAGGTGAAATGGCGTCCACTCAATCGGCTGCAGTTTGGATCTGATTTTATAAAGTCATTTATTGCTTCCTCAGATCCTCAGATGTGTGGACACTTGAACCAGGTCACATAAAGATAATCATTTCTTTTCTCTGGTAATTGATTCGAAGGCATTAAGTAGAGAAGCATGCAGACAATGTGCAGATTTCAGAACGGATTTAATTTTGGCACAGAGCAACAGGGAACCCGAGCTGTCAAGATCCCAAAGTCTCGGTTCCACACTTTCGCTCCAAAGAAGGCAAAGTGCAAGAGGAGACTTGAGATTCGAGAGACGTGGAAGAAATGAGAATACGTGAGCTCTGTCTGGTTTTCAGGAAACTTCCAGAATCTTCAGGAATTTTCGGAGAAAGGCCGCCGGAGCAACCCGTCGCCGTCTCACTGACTCAACACCCTGACACACACTTGTCTTTTCCTCGGGCTCAGTGGGTGGCGTGTGAGAAGGATGATTTCATTTGACAGCAGTTATTGCTCTAATCCGAAACAACAGCTGAATGCAGGAGAGAGTGTGCGTGTCTGTCTGTGCATGTGCGTGTCTGAGGCGAGGCGGGAGCGAAATCAAATCCTGATGTCAACAGAAATGCAAAGGAAAAGTAATGTAGAATAAAGGAACAGGGGAAAAAAAGAGGTAGTGTGAGTGACAGCATGGACTTGGCTGCCTTGTAATGGAGGTGTAGCTCAGGGCCAATAAGCAACACGGAAATGAGAGGCGAGTCGGCAAGGTCCGCGGGGTCTCTGTTAGGACAGCCGAGGTCTACGTTAGGGCTGCACAGATTAGCATTTACATGTAGCCTGTCATGAGACAGGTGAAAATAATTACTACTACTACCGGCCTCATTACACATCTGGTTAAGTTTTGGGGGAGAACTTGGTGCTAGGGTGGTCCTCTCACCGCAAGCAGAATGTCCTTTTAATGCACCACACTCTGGCCTCCTGGAAAAAAGCATCTACGTTTCTTTCATGCAGGTCCACACGTTAGCGATAGCCATTGGTCCCGATCCAATTATTGATCAGCGAATGCTAGTTCAAAGGAGGGATCTTTGGAGTCGACCGCGTGCCTGTCAAATTGATTAATTGGTTCATTAGCCGTCAACAGGATACAGCGAGGAGCTCGGGCCAAGAAGGGGAGCGCAGATGTGTGTCCTCGAGACGGGCTCGGCTGCCAAATCTGATCTCTCGGGCCGGGAAGCTCCCTCGGTGACAGCGTTGGCAGAGGCCAGAAGGCTTTCCTCAGTGGAAGTGCATAAATGTGTACTCATGCTCAAGAGCTGAGATAAAAAGAGCAGGGAGGGGAGCGCTGTCGCTAAAGTTAAACATCGAGACCGGCAGAATGGCACACGTCATGCGGAGACTGCTTATTCGCTAGACTTTTTTATCGTCACATCTGAGAGAAGTATCTTCAGATGGCTTCGTATCAATGAGTAAACAGCGACTCGCCACGCTTCAATGCAAAATCAAGATCCGGCCGAACGTTTGTCCTGATAAACCGCGTGAAGTGATTCGGGATGAGTGTCGCTGCTGTGATGTAGACCACGGCGGAGCTGGATCCTGGATTCTGATTCGTCAGAAGCTGCTGATTAAAGTTGTGCAGCTGCATGTCACAGGGTTTTACTATATCAATGCGCTCGTTCACAGAAACGGACTGAAATAACCTCTGATATGGTGAAGTTTTTGGGAACGTTTCTCCATGGAAGGAGTCTCCAGCACCAGCACTTTGAAACAGCCAGAGTTTCTGTGGTTGTCTTATTGACTTTAAGAGAGAGACAAATCTGCTAAAACATCAGTGAGAACAGGAGCTGGCTGTTCCGTCAGCGTTCCACATACTAATGTAACTATAAATGGATAAAAAACGTATGGCGTATCTCTTTTTAATAAAGAACAATGTGTAATTGTTGGCAAATTGCTGTGTTATAAGAGGAATAAAACACTCTAAGGTAGAAGAAGGCTTATACGAGTTTACTGAAGCCGCTGATCTCCTTATTTGGTCAGATATTTGGTGTGTTGATTCCGACTGATACTCAGATTTAATTATGGAGCATAAAGGATGATTTCTGGCAACACAGCAAGACAGTCCCGTATGTACATGGCTCGAACCGAAAGGTCATAGGAATTACACACACACACACACTCACGTACACACTCATGTTTTGCCTTTGAAGATGCTGTCTTTCAGATCTGATTGCGAGGTCTTGTTCGCCATGGCAACACACACAAAGCAGTGCTTGCATCTTGGACATAAGTAGCAACAGATGCCGAGCTGACCTCAGCTGCTTCCTGGAAACACAAATTTGTCAAAATACGAAAAGTTAAGTTAATGTGGACGGCTCGTTCTTCCTAAGGAAAGGGTATGACGGCGGTGGGGGGATGGGCGGCTTCGTATTCAAGTAACTGTTTAGGTGCTGATGAAATTGAACACAGGGCCTCTTCTGCTCAGGATGAAGGCGCCGTTTCATCACGTCGACCACGCAAAGCTTTCTGAGCACCTCGGATTACCTTTTTAGATTCCATAAATTTATCTAAAAAAAATAAATTCTTCTCAGGTGAAGCCACATTTCCAGTCTGTGTCTCACACAGAACGGAACCAGAGTCCAGCGAAGTTCCGGTCATTGTGTCCAGCAAAGTTCCAGTCGGAATCATAATTCCTTAGCCGACTCTGTGCATTGACTCCGTGCCCTCCGCCTCCTCCCCGCCCGGCCGCGGCTGGCGGAAGCAATCACCGTATCAGAGGAACACTCTTGACCGTGTGATATCACCTCCCATAATAGAGGAAAGCACACTGGCCACGTCCACATGCAATCAATTATTTCTTAAAGAAAAAAAAAAGCACGCACGGGGGGAATTTCAGCCATTAGCTACATGGTGGGATCATATCCAGGGTAATGGTGGCTCCCAGAACAAACACATTTAAGCAGCAGGTCACAGGGAACAAGGCTGCAGAGCTAGAAGATCGCCGCTTTCAGTCTGCTGGAGCTCCCATCGTGTGGCAGACTGAGAGTTTAAGCAGCACTAATTGCACCATTTCCAATAATCCCATGACCTTTCACCTTGTTTTCTGGCACCTCCTGCTTCCCGCAATCTGGGGAGAAGTTTTGCCAAGTTCTACACCCAGGAAGATAAACCGCAAATGCAAGGAGAATCAACCTTTTGATTCTCCTTGTGTTGAGAGCTTTCTTTTGTGTTGTGTTGAAATGTTTAGATTGAGAGATGTTGTCTATATTCATTTACTAAAAAAATAATGAAATAAAAAATAAATAAAAAATAATTAATTAGTAAAACTTCCAAAGTGCTTCCCTATTAAATCAGAAAATATATATTATATTTCATACTAATTCTTTTAAAATTATTTTATTATATATTACATATAAGTCAAAAGGCACAAATAATAATAATAATAATAATTATTATTATTAGTATTATTATTAATTCTATCCTTAATAAATAAATATCTGCAATAAATTAATTATATCCTTAAGAACAGAATAATAATTGTGTATTAAACTACTGTGTACAATTATTAAAGAAACACCCATAATTAATAAATCAATTCATTTGAGCTGGGAATTAATATCAAATAAAATAATTATTATATTAATCAGTAATTAAAACAATGATATAATTTTAATTAAATAAAGCTGTATATTTATTAGCTATAAATTTTTCCTTTTTAAAAAAAAAATGTAGAAATGTTTTTTGGCATCTACCTGAGTTCTAGACTCTGATTGGTGGTCAGGTGTTGATTAATTGTCTAAAACAGCGGCTCGCTCAGTAGCGCAGGTTTATATTAATGTGCTAGGTGTAATATGTTAGCGTTTCCATAGCAACAGCTCATTCTCAGGGACTCGAATGAGTGCGAATGAGTCACATAAACTCAACTGTGTGTAACTGTTTATATGTTTTTTTCCTGTAACTAGATGTCTATTTAAAACCTATGGAAGGAGTCTCCAGTGTCAGACGTCAAGCTGAAACTTTGATTTTTCCCACAGCTTCAGAAACATGACAAACTGCATTTTTTTCTTTAGCAGAGAGGGAATGACTATTTATAGCTCTTACACGAATAGCAACATTAAATGCAACTGTAAAGAGATAAAAACTATGATGTGGGTTTGTTTAATTAATGAGAAATGAAACAAATGGCTGTGGTGTGAGAGGAATAAAACATTTCGCTGTGGTTATTGGAAAATAATCAGATTCTTAAACCTTGTATAGTCTGGACTGGATTTTCAGGGCAGATGCACTGCTTTCTTTATTTATTTATTTTTCGTGCCTGTCAGATTAACATTCTTCTCCTGTGAAATGGGTTTTAGGGCATTTTCCAGAGCAATTTAATGACATTTGGGAAAAGCCTCGCTAGCTACATGCCAAAAATAAGTATTTAAATGTGGTTATAACTCCAACCCAACACCACCCCACTTTTTTTTTTTAATACAAATGGACTGCTCTGTGTGCGTGTGTGTGTGTGTGTGTGTTGGTATACGGTTCTGTACAGTACAATGGAAAAGCCAGATAAAGATAGTATTACTGCTGTGTGAGTGTGTGCTGGGTGACGTGTCGGTTCTCGGGCCGCTGAGGGTCGGCTCTGTCGTTGTGTTTATTCTTGTTGCAGTGCAGCCAGACTCTGGAGCCCAGAGGAGCTTGTTTCTCAGGCGCAGGCCGGCTCTCCTCAGAGCCCATATCAACACAGTGTAAGAAGAACCGGGCTGATATTTCCCAGCGTGCAAAGCCGCCAAACACTTCCAGACTCCCCACCGCTGGCAATGTAAACAAGGCCGTAGTGGGAACCGGATTTTTGGTGCGTGCCGTGAACCTGTTGTGCTCCGACTCCAGCACAAACCAGCCGTCTCACCTGCGGCTTGCCGAGTCCCAGAACTCCCAGAAAAACAGAACAAAATCCATCTCAGGATCCGAAGCCAACGCGACGATCGGATCCAAATGTGCACGGCCCAGAACTCGGCCTTGGCCGCGAGAGAGGGATGAAAGCGGGTTTTCCAGAGCACGCCAGCCAGAGCAGATGTGTTCGGAGTTTAGGAAGAGTGTTAGCCGTGTGCCGAGGCCAAAAGAATCTGAGCGTTCCACCGTGGCCCGGCTTGGAGCACATGAAAAATGGTCTTAATGCTATTAAGACACAATACTGTAGTTCAGGCCAAGACATTACAGATCCTACACACACACACACACTCTTAGAAAAAAAAGGTTTGCTTGCGTGTAGAACCCTACAACTGATGGTTTTCCTTTAGAAATAATTCATACTAGAACCTCTTTACATAATTAATGCTACTGCTAAAGAATCATCACAGAACACTTAGGAAACTCTGTGTAAAATCATGCAACAATTCATTTCCATCTCAGAAAATCTAGAACTATTAACTGTTCAAAGAATCCTTAGTGAAACTTTTCATCTCATAGTGTAAGGAAATGATCTGAGTGCTAATGGAGAACAGGGTTACAGCTAAAATACTAACGGATCCATTAAGGTTCTTTCTTTTAGATATGGTTCCAAGTCAAGCAGAAAGGTTAGGATCATAGCTATCCCAAGAACCCTTAAGAAAAATGTACAATATTAGTGGAAAATCTTCGGCTTGTACTTCCTGAGGAACCCATAATGCATTCCTGAAGAACTCTCCAACAGATTGTGCCTCTTTTCCATAGACTTCCATGTAGAACCCCTTTAGGAAGCTCAGAACTATCCCAAGAACCCGAGTGAAATCCTTTTTTCTAAAAGTGTAAAAGGATTTTTTATTAGAAATGAACGTTCTGGGTTCTGCACGTCTAAAGAATTTTTCAAGAATTTGATAATGCAATGTAGAACCCTGTATTTTCCCTTTTAAAGAATGTTCCAAAAGGAACCTAGGAAGTAATTTAGAACCATGACTATTGAAAAACCCAAACCCTTCAGAAAACCCTTTTCCCCCATTGTGAAATGAAGAACCCTTAACTATCTAAAGATCATGAGAGGAACCTTTTTCTTTGAAGGGTCAAAGAGTGTGCACCTTCAGACAACCATGACTGAAAAACCCTTAAACAGTATTTTTCAACGTCTTCATCTGGGGGAACCCGTGAAGCTTCTCTGTAGACCTCTTCAACAGAATTGAGAACCTTTATCTATCTACAGAACCCTAGAGGAACCCTTTTAGCTAAGGAGAACCAATTTTTGTGTGCACAAATGGAAAAATCTTTGGAGGAAAAGCTTAAAGGTTCTATGTAGAGCCCTGCAACAGAGAGGGTAGAACCACCCTATCTAAAAAACCCTGGAGGAACCCTTTAATCTAAATGTCTTTTACGTGATGCTTTTGGAAAACTAAGCTTACTGATAAGGTCAAAACCCTGAAAGTGTTCCAAGAAGAACCCCTTTAAGAATCTAGAACAATTAATCATTTTGTTAGGTTATGAAGTCGACTGAGTTTACAGCTCAACAAGGACACAGGATAACCTTTCACAGAACATTTTTTTTTTTTTTTAGAATTCTGCACTCGATACTTGATACAGAACCAACATAAAGATCCAAGTTCCTGCTATAACAAATTTTTCAGAAATGATCATAAATTCTTTTGGTGGACCTTATAAACGCTGGACCTGACTACACTGACGCTCCGGTTCGTGATTGGACAACAGAAATCCGTCCTCTGAGTGCTGATGGGTCCACGTTACACAGCTGCCTTCTCTTCACTTGAATAAAGTAGAAAGTGGACCAATGTTTTTTTTTTTTGCCTGGTTTCTTGCTACCCCACAATTCCTTGCACACCTAAATAACCAATAAGGAACCTTTTTGTCAAGACAATGTTGTGTTTTTTTATTATTTTTTGTGCTGATTTATATAAATATATAAATTGCTCACACTGCAACCATGACAACGCTCCTAACATTCCTAGCGAGGGCTTGCTAACTAACAAGGCACTTTATCCTCCTTGTTTGTTTGCAACCAGGAAGTAAAAAAAAAGCCCTTAATGTCATTTATTCTGAAAAGTTCCAGATTATTCCTTTATTAACACTGGTTTTCCTCAGCGAGTGTTTAATTATTGAATTTTTGACGCTCGATTTATTCCTTAGCTTCTGTTGAATGGTTTTATTCAGACCCTAACGCAGTGATTCCGAGTGCGATGCTAAAATAAACACCGCTCTCACACATTTCAGATTACAGCCATAATTAAAACAAATGGCTGAAATAAACGAGTGAAATGGATGGATGGATGGATGGATAGATGGATGGATAAAATCAGGTCAGGTCTAACAGTGGATATGGCTGTTGTGTTTTTGTTAACAGGTCTGCGATGGTGATGGATGGAAGAGCGTCAGAACGGAGCAGAAACACCGCCTGCTGGACCAAGTGGCAAGAAACACTGCTTTATTTTATTTTTTTTTAAAAAGGAAAAATGAAGAAATAAGATGCAGCAGTGAGGTTTTTTTTAGTGCATGTGACTGATTATTGATTCTTACACTGCATACAATCATATATATATATATATATATATATATGTAGATGTACACAGTGTCCAGTTTGTGTACAATCAGGTCCAGAAATATTGGCACCCTTCATGAAAAGAATAAAAATAAAAGCAGATACTTTTAAAAAAGCAGCGAGACTTTACAATTATGTTATTATTTTTTTAATTAAACTTGTTTCTATTTTCATTTGTTTACTTTTTGTTTGACTTTGAAAACTATTTTATATCATTTTTTTGTGATCCTATTTTTCATTCTTCTTTCTTATTAAAAAAATAATCCTTTTCTTATATGATTTCTTCCATTTTTTCTCATTTAATGATTTATTTTAATGACACATTACTTATTTATTTATTCTCATTTAATGATGCATTTACACAGGGGCATTGGTGGCTCAGTGGTAGGTTTCTCACCTATCATGCAGAAGGCCCGGGTTCGAACCCCAACCACTGGATGCAGTGCTGGTCCCAAGCCTGGAAAAATGGGAGGGTTGCGTCAGGAAGGGCATCCGGCGTAAAACACTTGTCAAGTTGTTGTGCGGACCAGTTGGTCCGATGTGGCGACCCCGAACAGGGAACAGCTGAAAGCAACTTTTAATGATTTATTTTCATGACACTTTATTTATTTATTATTATTATTATTATTTTCCTCATTTAATGATTTATTTTCACGACACATTATTTATTTATTATTATTATTATTATTTTCCTCATTTAATGATTTATTTTCACGACACATTATTTATTTATTTATTATTTTTATTATTATTATTATTATTATTATTATTATCATTGCCAACAATTTTCTTATTTTTTATTATGTGCATTTTGTGTATGAAAGTAGCTACATGAATAAAAAATGCTTCGTTCATGTATTTACTAATGTAATAAAAATTTAAACGCAGTATTTAGTCCGTAATTTATTTTTATTTTTAGATGCAGTATTTAGTTATTAATTAATTTATTATTTTAGTGATAATAAAATACTACTTTAAACTACTTGCTTAGCAATGGTTTATGACTGAAGCTTAAATTAAAGAAGTAAAGCATTCTGTTTTATATAAAACCACAACAACAGCATAGTTTTTGCTTGAGAACCATCGACTTGGAAATATTCAAAGAATTAGTAAAGAATTACGCCAAATATACAGCACTGTATAATTTATTAGCTTCTAGACCTCCATCTTGAAACCCGAGGAGCGTTTAAACCTGAAAAAAAATCGGGGATAGAAAATACGGACTGTGGAAGGAAATAGCTTTTTTTCATGTCTTTTTTGTCAAATGCTGGAACTTAAAGCTACAAAAATTAAAATAAATATTCATACGAGGATGTTTGATGATGTTTGACATCCTGTTATTTTACACTGTATTTTTTTTCACTTACATTTAATTCGCCTTTAAATTAAAGAGATGCTAAAGTGAAGTCATGAAACTGTAACGTGTGTGGAGGATGGAGGTTATTTTATCATGCTTTTAATTTGCTATTAAAAAACTAAATGCTGGATGCTCCAGCATGACATCATGATGGTGTGCGTGAGCCAGGGCTGCGCTCGGGGGTCTGAGAGGTGAAGGCCGAGCACCAGCAGAGGGACTTTCAGCCATTTCCTCTCGTTCTTATTTATTTTTCGCTGCGTTGTTTTCTCAGTATCGCAATGCATCACTTGACATTACCCAAGCAAGCTGGAGCTGCGCAGCATCAGCTGAAAGCAATTTGGCTCCGGAGCAGCACAGCTGCCAGGCGGATAAGACTCTCACTCTTTCGTTTACTTTGAAATGCTTTCTTTTTTTTTCTCTCCCCAACATCCAAAATACACAAGGCAGCCAAATTGCTGACATGTGTGCAAGAGCCTGGTGAAATCCTGCATTCTTTCATGCCCTTCTATGCAAAACTCCCATGTTGTTTATTTAAAGAACACAGAACACTTTGGCACTATTAAGAAACATGTTATATGGTAAACTGAAGGTTTCCTCGCAGGAAAAAATCCTCCGCTGTTTATTTTCCTATGCCCCCAAAAAACCTATCTTAGTTTTGCTTTGAAAAAAAAAAGGCCACATTTACAATTAAAAGGACAAAAGGAGCCAGAGGGACGCTGGACGGAGGACTGAGGACGGTCGGTGGTGGTTAGCGGGTCGGGGGTGAGGGATGGGTGGGGATTTGTAGCGAGGCTGTGCAGCGTCTGACATTAACAGGCAAGGCAAACGTGGAAGTGAGCTGTTTATTTGTGCTCGGGGAGCTGGACAGCTCAGCTGGGTTCCTTCTCTCAATGAGTCCACACATCACTTCACTTCATATCTCGGTGTTCAGCCAGCTGCTGGCCGCTGCGGACCTCCTGACAAGGTGCAGCTCTGTTCCTAACCTCCAGCTACCGCCCAGGACTCTCCACTCCACTCACCGCTTAACTAATGTTTCCTCTGGAAGTGGCCTGAAAGCTTCAGGGGCGTCAGTCAAAATGTTCCCTGTTCTGAGAAACATTCTCTGATAATAATGTCTGATGACCTTTACAGAAACTTCATTAAAACTCAAGGAGAAGTTATTTATGACCAATCCCACAGAAACACGAATAACATCTAATAAATGAAAAACATGAATGCACAATAAACTTCTGTTAAAACGCATAATTTTCAAACTGGGAGAAGAAAAGCGTTCCTCAGGAAATCACAGATTTCTATCACAGCCCTTTGTTGCCATGACAGCACTCTCTGGGTGGGAGGGGCATCCTCTCTCTCTCTCTCTCTCTCTCTCTCTCTCTCTCTCTCTCCTGTCAGTAACAGCAACATCAACCAACCAGCAGCATCTGTGAGCTATGGAAGAGGGAACCCACCTCTCAATTTACAGGACTTAAAGGATACCTTTGATAGATACTGACCACTGCAGACCGGGAACACCCCACAAAAGCTATAGTTTTGGAGATGCTCTGATCCAGTGGTCTAGACATCACAATTTGGTCCTTGTGTCAAACTCGCTCAAATCCTTACACTTGTCCATTTTCCCTGCTTCTAACACATCAACTTTGAGGACAAAATGTTCACTTGCTGCCTAATATATCCCACCCACTAACAGGTGCCATGATGAGGAGATCATCAGTCTCATTCACTTCACCTGTCACTGCTCAGAGTGTTATGGCTGGGTGTATATAGAGCATCCTCTGTACACATCCACGTGAACTATAGAAACGATAACGTTTTAAAACGTGTTATTAATAAAAATAAATGAATCCATTTGTGATCAATCCCAATCCAGAATTCTGTTAAAATATTGGTTTTGGTGTAAGAATGGAACTCAACACATATTTCAATCAAAAACAATGAATTCTGTCACTCTACACTGCTACATGTTGATGGTTGTGTTCCAGTTTAATAGTAAATTAAAGTAAATACTGCAAAGTTTTTAATATTTCTACATTCACAGAGCATGTAGTGATGATGCAGTCTCACAATCCATGACACACTGTCTGAGTCACACTAAGCTGTTAGCCTTTAGCACATTAATCTGGCCGGAATGATGAAATCTGCGCATCCTTCTCTGAACTTCCAGGCATCTGTAGAAGAATTCGGAATGAGTGTATGAGGAATTTCCACACAACACACACCGAGCGATCCCTGACTCAGCTCTCTTCACTTCCTCAGGCAAGTTGCTGGAGCTGCTGGTTTGACCCTGCAGGTGGTGCAACAGGTGATGAGGAGGAAACAGGATTGATCTGAACACCTGTATGAGTTCAGTGCAAAAGTTTGTGCACCTTGAGTGAGACTGATTATTACAGATATTCCTCTGTTAATGTAAGCAACAGGAAATGGACAAAAAGTGTCTGTGAAGTTGTGTGACCTACTTTATATTCCTCTGAAAATGTTTTCTGTTATTTTTCCCAGCTCTTTGCTCATGTCTGGGTTTTTTTCATCATATCATTCCACAATGACGTTTTTTTATTGTAACACTTTCACTTTTTCTGTGTGAAAAGTCGCTAAGGTCAGGTTTACGTGTGTGTGAGAGTGTTTTCACGATTCCAGTTTACTCTTAAATCATCTGCTTGACAGTGTGAACCTCAATAAGGCAACGTTCAAATCAATCAACTACAACAGCTTATGAATAACTCCGAAAAACAGCAATAAAAAATGAATATGGCGTTTTTTTGTAGACAAATTGTGCAATAGTGGTGATAAGGGGGCCACAATTCTTGCACCCAATCACATAAACAGCCCAGGGTCTTTGTGGAAAGTGGATTACAAACACATTTAAACAGGAAACGGATCAAACCTTTCGACTAGGAAAGGAGTCAGGCAGTGTATGTGTGTGTGTGTGTGTGTGTGTGTGTGCTACACTCAGGGTGAAAGTGGGGTTCTGGCCCACAGTGACTGATAAACCCACCGCAGCCTCGGAAACCTGAGCCACAGGAAAAGACTTACACACATCGACATGTTCAGGAAACTGCAGCAGGACTCCAAGCTCGCTGAGATCCGCTCGCCACCAAACACACCGCACGGAACCGCTTTTAAACTCGCCGTGTTTAGATGAGGACAGTGGGGAGGAATGTCTTCATCAAACACCTCCTCCTCCTCCTCTTTCACTCTGTCTGTCTAAATCGTGTCATGCTTCATCCCATCTTCCATTCCACACAGAAAACTGGGGAAAAAAATTTAAGAGAACTTAAAGCGGCCATAGAGACCCGGCTAGAGAGATGACAGAGAACTCTGTGTGTTTCACTGATGTGTGAGATCACACTGTGTGTGAAATCAGAACAGGAGCTTTAAAGGTGCAATCATCAGGGGGTTTTGTGTGTTTATTTGGTAAAGATTGTGTCTTGGTTAATAAAATGGTGTCCTTTGAGGAGAAACTTGGGTCTCTGTGAGCTGAATGAAATGAAGGAAAAAACTTACAACATGGACCAGCAAAACCAACCAATCAGAACGAACTATCATTATATATAGTAATGTTAAGCTCTGCCTCTTGAAGGTGCGGCTTTAGAAAATGAAGTTTCAAAACAGCTAGCTTCAGCTAACAGATTTGCAACAGATTTTGTCTAGCCGTGTGATTGGCGTTTATCCAATGTATTCAGTTCCTCACCTAAATCTGGAAGTCTCGTCCATCTACATGCATGTTTGTTAGCCGTGTTTCCTCGTTCCTTGCTTTAACAGGTCTAGCTACTTCCGTGTTTCAATCCTTTCTCCTTGTGTGTTTCTGTCTGTGTTTTAACCACATGCCTGGATCTATGACCATGATTATTGGTTTAACTGAACAGACAAAATGCTGATCACACACTTGCTTCCTGACTCTGAGCTACAGGAGCATTATCAAATAAAATGCTGAAAGTCAGTGCACTTGTAGGTTTCGTTTACGCTGCAGTGGCTGAGCTGCATTACTGGAAGCTTCAGAGTTTTGTAACGTGTTTGTTTGGTTCAGCTGTGAAACCATTTACGCGCAACTTTATTGTTTCGTGTGTGAGAATGAAAATGGTGACGCACACTTACATCATTACGCTTAGGAAGAAGCCTCGGAGGAAAGGAAAGACGAGGGGAAAGGAGGTGTATAGAGACGGAGAGGAAGGTTAAGTAGAGAGCCACGGCTCGGCCTTCTGTCGTTTCCGCGAGGCAAAAGTGATCCGTCAGAGCTGAAATTTCAACAAACACCATGTATATGAGACGCTACCTCTGAGACAGACAGACAGGGAAAGATCGAGTGAGAGAAAGACAGAGAAAAAGATTTGCAGCTCGCACGAACACCGTAGGCCGAGTGTGTAAATAGTGTTTTGCTCTGTATCTCAGGAGGAGTAATGAAGGCCTGGGGACAAGCCAAGACAAACAGAGCCGGCTGTGCAGCCTCTTTCCTCCTTTTCAAACCCACACCCCTGCTCTCTCTGTCATCTGCATCCCCCCTTCCAGCTGTCAGCAGCTGGATCTGTCACTCACTGCACCCTCTTCCATTCAGTAATCAATCACTCGCTCTGTTTGTTTACGTGTCTATCTACAGGACCAGAGCGTCACGACGATAGACCCGGTCCGTAACGGCCGGCCAGAGCTGCGTGCGAGACAACAAAACACATCGCCAAGACTTCAGGAAAATAAACACGCAGCAGAGATACGGACGTGTCGACAAAAAATAGAACCTCACAGCGGACACATGCTAAAGCAGCGATAAAGTGAGCAATAAACGGTGAGTCTCAGGATTCCTGCGCTGAAGTTTATCAGTTTAATCCATAAACAGGAAATAAAGTTCACTGCAACATCATTCATAAAAGCAGGCTTCTTAAATCATCTGAATCATTTTTTCACACAAGAGTTGACACCAAAGTACAGTCAGAGTCGAAAAGATTGATAAACCAAACCTGCTGAAGGATAGAAAGAATCTCCACATTACCTTCAGCTCACTTTGAGGAATGTTTGTAATTTCTGCTCATTTTTAAGCGAATATCTGGATCCCAATGCGTTTTCTCTGGATCCCAATGCGTTTTTTCACGGGGCTTCAAGGCTCATGTGGTTAAGGCGCTGGGTTGTTGATCGGAGGATCGGGGTTCAAGCCCCAGTACCACCAAGCTCCACTGTTGGGCAACTGAGCAAGACCCTTAACCCTCTCTGCTCCAGGAGCGCTGTATCATAGCTGCCCCTGCGCTCTGACCCCAACTTCCTCAGCTGGGATATGCGAAGAAAAGAATTCCGCTGTAATGTATGTGTGGTGATAATAAAGGCTTCATGCCCTCTACTTCTTCTACTTCTAATCAATCCACAGCTTGCAAGTGAAGCTGAACAATGTTTTTTAAAACTAAATTTAACCACAAAAAACTCAGAGGCTTTATTTTAACTAGCTTGTTAGCGATGTTAGTTAGCTCGCTTGCTAAGAAAACAGGACACTGGTTTTAAAAGATTAGTCACATTAGCATCGTAAGCACCAAACACGTCTTGCCTGATGGACTGTGTTTGTGGTAAACCTTACGTCAATGTCTTTAATATTGCAAAATGACCTCAGAGCTCACATGGTGTTTAAAGCCTGGGGATCCGTCAGCGCATATTCAGTGGCATGACGACCCCCACAGTCGCTCACACACTGTTTAGACGGCTCATGTCATAACACACGAGTGCACGGCGGTCTGTGCAGACTGCCGCTGCGGCCTCTCTTTTTTTAAACTTCAGTTTTGCAATTTTTACAAATGATATTTGAAAAGTAGTACAAAGCGTTTTCTGGATCCGAAGCCAAAGAACACAAACACTCGGCAAGCTTGGACACATAACGCATACGCGCGGTACCGTGTTCCCCAGCGAGCGCTAAGATCACACCACTCAGAGTCACTCAGGTGTTGCAGAGCGCTGCTCTCCACGCCCCGCCGTTAACACTTTGCTCCTAAACATACCGGCCACACAGCGAACCTTTCACACACCTCCTTGAGCACAAAAGAGCTTTACACACCGCGTGCTGCGACGGAATGCAAACAGCTGGACGTGTAGTAGCCGTCAGCTGCCAGATGCTCGACATTCCCTCTACTGTGAGGAGCAGAACAGCGTAAACTCGAGAATATGGGCAACATTTACATTTAACACCAAAGCTGGTGACTCCTCTGAAATGTTAACAGAAATATTCGTTAACAGAAATGTTAACAGAAATATCAGTGAACCATGTTTACTGCTGACGAGTTGCTACTGTAGATAGAGACACGTCCCTGATGATGCGACAGATATGTGCTGCAGAGCTTTAACTGGACGTACACGAAACTAGCAGAGGATAGGCACAAGAAAAATCATTGTGATCATTTCCCCAGAAGTGAAGAACTATAAAATTAAAGCCTCACACTAAGAAGCAGAAACGAAAAAGCTCTCATTTGTGTTTGTTTGCCACAATCATTTTAGTTCATCTATGAATTTCCTCCTACCTCACATGTAGCCGAACATGATTTGCTTCTGGAGTTCTGCTCTGGAGCCACGATGCTAGCTGACAAATAAACAAAATTTATCTCACTTTTAAATATATACCTCAAATTCTATCAAATATACCTCAATATATACTATCAAATTCTCCATAAATTTAAATCAATCGATGATCTAACCTCATTTCAGCTTAGTTCTTACCCATTTTCCACTTGCTAGCTAGGTTTCACAGTAACAGTTAGCCTAATACTAGCTAGCTAGCTTGCTAGCGAAGTTGTATAATAATTCCAATAACAAAACTTACCCTTGCCCTGGCTTGCTAACTAATGTTGACAAAGATTTGAATAACAATATACAATAGTTTGTTTTAAGTAAGCTAGCTTGCTAGCAAGCAAGATTTAGCGATAGCTGCAGTAGCTTGTTAGATAGCAAACATGGCTACCAATTTTAATAATAGCACATTAGCTTAGCATAACGCTAGCGGTCGTGTTAGCGAGCTAGCAAACATGGCTGATCGGTTTAACGCTTGCTAGCTAGTTAAATTGCTAATAATGTTTGTTATAAATGTTAGCATGTTGTTCGCTACATTATTTAGTGAAGTTTTAATAACCAAATATGACAGTTACCCTAATATTTCAGCTAATATTGTCAGCTAACTTACTAGCAAACCTTGATATTAATAGCTAGCTTGCTAGCGGGCTAACTTGGCTAATAATTTTACCCACATAAAAGTCCACTCTTTGTTAGCTTACTAGCAAATTTGGCTGTGTGTATATTTAGGGATATGTATTTTTTTTTTAAATTACATGCAGCTACTTTCTTAGCAAACATAAAATAATTTTAAATACTTATGAAGTGTTTGATGTTTATTTTCCAGCATGTTCATAATTTTTAATTACTTAAAAATATATTTTCTTTTCCATAGGTATAATTATATTCTTAATTTTAAAAGACTTTTCAGGATCTGTGAATATTAGGAACACGTAGCTTGATTCTTTTGGAAATCTGTGGTTTTGTGTGTGTGTGTGTGTGTGTGTGTGTGTGTGTTCAGTCATTCCTTTCTGTCAAGCACCTGACACTAATCTCATTAAAAATGCAAGCTTCATTATACATGTGGTATGGATCAGACGTTGCAGGATCCCAGAACGTTTGGTGCATTGTTCCGAGGCGAGGAGAACCATCTGGGCGGTTAGGGCTCTGCGCTCGACCTGCATGGAAGTTCAAAGTGGCTCTTGTGAGCGGACGTTTTAAAAGGAAACATGAAAGCTCCTCTCGAAGCTGCGGATCAGAGCGAAGGGGAAGCCAGAAGGTAAACCCTCGAGGCTTCTCTTTTCAGCAGCGAGGAGCACAACGACGGAACCTTCAAGAACTTTCAGGTTGTGTTTGTGTGAAAAAAGACGCTCTTTCCGCACCTCGGCTCGGAGCAGCGGCGTGTGGAGAAAAACATGTAGCTCTTTCTGCACTCAGGTCTCCGAACACACAGTGCTCATGACCTGACGACCTGCAGGACCCAGCGCTGGCCCATGAGATGTTTTGCGTTCAAATATTATCTTAAACCTCTCAATATTGGGTGCGAACAAGAGGAATATTGACAGTAGAGCTCTGCGATATGAGGTGGTGTGTTTAAGAGTTTTAGCACCACTTTTTTTGAGACTGTATTGTATTTCTTTCCGCTGCCAGACTAGGCTTCCTGCGCTGGGGCAGTGTCAGCCCGCTCTGACCCCACTTTCCTGTGTTAGGGTCTGAGCTGAGGGGCTGCCACGAGCCCTCAGGCCCTGCCCACAGCCTCCAGACCTCAATGCCAAAAAAAAAACAACAAAAAAAAAACCCTCCTCCACCCGTGCTGTCACAATGTGGTCGAGGTCACAGCCAGAGCTGTCAGCGGCTTCCTGCACGAGCCGCTAGCCTGCACCACACCTTGGGAATTCTGGGAAATGTAGCGTGTGTGTGTGTGTGAGGGGGATTTCAGATACACACATCAGGGTCAATAACAACTCTAGGAATTTTCTTGTAGAAACTTCTTGTATAAACAGGAGAACAGATCAGAGCGAGGTGATACCTGTGGAAAAAACAATACAGGCTAACAATAAAGGCGATGTAACGTAACCTAAAGGAAGAACAGCATCACGGTGTATGTTCCATGTGTCAGAGTGGTTTGGAAATGAATAAGAAATGTGTCTTAACAGCTAGCTAACCCGAAGAGCGTGTCTGCTTACGCTGGATAGAAAGAGTGATAAATGTGTGTAACCAACACCTTCTGACCAATCAGAGTCCAGATCTCAGCAGCACTGTGACCACACTACTGCTAATAATAACGCGGTTCTTCTCTGGTCTAAAGTCTCCAGAATTGCATGATTAAGGTTGCTTATAGCCTGTAAATAAAGTACAGTGCAGATAATTCATGGGATAAAAAAAAAAAAAAATGCAGCACGGTCGCTGTAGAAACGTCGTACAAATACATCCACGGTTTAAAAATATTTACCACAATAATAAACTTGTGACATTAGGAGCGCTTCCTGTTTGTATACGTCTATAGTTATGCTTCTGTGTGCGTTTTTTTTTTCTGAGAACATTAGAGAATTTAACTCGTTTGACCACTTCATTACTGGTCAACAAAATTAATTAATTAAATAAATAAAATCTTCAGAATGAAAATAACTGAAGTGTGGGGGGATTTGATGAAGCTGAGTTACTGTTGCTTCCACATACGAAGGGTTTTATTCCTCTTATATCACAGCAGCTTCCCAGCTTCTCTGATTTAAACAAAAAACTCAAGTCAGTATTTTTTATCAGTTTATCGTTACATGGGATATTATGCCCCTGAATTTCCCCTGTACAACTATATAAAGCCATCATAAACAAAGCGGAGGTGATCGTGGTGAGGAAAAAGTCCCTGAGAGGACGTGAGGGAGAAACCTTGAGACTGTCGAGATGATAAACCATGACAGTGTACAGTACAGGTGTCTGAGAGTAAAGAGTTTACAGGAGCTAGGGCATCCAGGTGAGATCAAGCTGGGGAAAAAAATGTTCTTGAGAATATTTTTGGTCAGTATGGAGTCATGCACAGGAGCAGAATCCGAGACAGATGTGCAGAAGATCCGAGCAGGAGAAAGGTCTGGATGAATTTATCAAATATAATTAAATAAGAGAAAATACATTAGTGCTAACAGCAGAGAGAGCTGGTGGAGTTTAGGCATGGCCAGTGTATTCTGGATCAAAAGCCGTCTAATGGTAAGAAAAATGATCCAAAACAACAAATGACTGTGCTTCATTAAACATTTCTGTAAACATTCAGATGACCAGATGTGGTACGCTTGGGTGACGTTGAGCCAAAAGCTACTTGCTCACACACACACACACACACACACACACAAACACACACAAATTACTTTCAGATTATAATCTCCTTCCAAATAAACACAGGTTTGTATGATAAGATCTTTTGCTATACTCTTAATTCACCTTCTCGAGCTGCTGGAGAATCCCTGGATCTTTATTAACGCTGCAACTCGATCCGCCACAACCTGCTTTCAAAAAAAAAAAATCCTGAAAGGTCTTTGCCTATTTTCTATATATTAATCAAGAGTGGTGAAAAACAGAGCTTTGCCCATTAGTTTTATTTATATTGGGCCGAGCCGTGCGTTGCCTGTGGGGCCGGTTGACCCGAGGTGGTCTGGAGAGGTGCAGTTGAACAGAAGGGCACTGCAGATCTGCTCTCTTGCTCTCGCGCTTTGAACTGGAGTTGTGTTGCACAGACACTCCTGCTGCCGAGCTCGAAACAGGAAGTCAGAGCCGAGCGCTGGAGGAAATTGGCCTTGGCCCAATGGGACCGAACCTCCAACCTCGAGGTCCCTGACATTACACAGCCTGAGTCTGGTTTTACACTCACACACACACACACACACACACACTCCGAGCTTGGAAAAGGGGAAAATTTGCACTTGATTTGTAGCTGAATGAAGCCATTTACTCCAGAGGCACAATGCCGAATGAATCGGTGTATTCTCTGAAAATCACACTCCTCCAACACACACACACATACACACACACATACACAATCATTTAATAAAACCTTCTAAAGCCTTATGTCTTTTGTTCTTGCGGTTTTCAATGTGTCCAGTTCATTGCAGTGATTCTTAACTGCGTTGTTTCATACACAACCACAGGCAGAGCAGGATATATATTTTTTCCCTAAAAAATGTTTTTGTTCTGTTCCATCTTTTCATCAAAGTCCATCAAAGTTTTTGTGACCAAAAAACAAAATAAAATAAAATGAAATAAATAGATAGCTGTTCCGGTGAATGAGCTGTTGCTATAGGAACAATAAGGCATCACAGCGAGTGCATTAATATAAACCTGCGCTACATCACCCAAATATTTAAAAATATTTACCCCAATAATTAACTTGTGACCTTATGGGCACTTCCTGTTCGTATACATTTATAGTGATGCTTCTGTGTGCAGTTTTGTTTTAGATCTTGAGTTTCATTAGAGGATCACTTTTAACTCATTTGACCAAAGAACACTTCATTACTGGTCACCAAAATTAAAGAAAGTAAAAAAAAAAATCTGCAGAAAAAATAACTAAAAATAAATGTAATTAAAAAATAAATAATTTTAAATGTATTTATAAAAATAAATTAATAAATAACTAATATATATAATATATTATCTATTATATATTTTAAATATTTTTATAAAATAAATACTTTTTAGTCATTTTTTATATTTAAAAAAATGAAGTCAATTAAAAAAAAATTTGTTGGACTAGTGATTATGAGTTTGTGATTTTAAATCCCCTGACCATCAAGCTGCCACTGCTGGGCCCGGCCCTTAACCCTCAATTGCTGTTGTATAAATGCCGTGTGTGTGTGTGTGTGTGTGTATAAAGATGAATGAATGCTCTAATATATTAATAGAACTTTAATATTATGATAAATAAATAAACAGACCCCAGTGATCCAGAGTGTTTGTATGGATGACGAGAGAGAATAAAAGCACAAGTCCAGTTTGAATGAGACTTATTTAATCCACAACACATGAATAATTGTGTTTATTTAATACATTTCTACATGTAGGATAGCAGAGCGACGCTGTGGGTGAAGCAGCGCTTCTGCTACTGTCCATCTGTCTGGGTCTGGAAATGTCTGAGAGGAGCTTCAGCAGGGGGAAAAAATGAATCGTTTCTTCACCAGCTCCAGAAAAACAGGCGGCTGCCGTGCTTGGCGGGTTCCAGAGGAGCGTCGATCACGGGGTTGGGCTCGGGTCTGGGTCTCGAGTGGTACGGGTTCTCGGGGAGGGGCCGGGAGGTCGCCACCTTGGTCACCTGAGAGAGAGAGAGAGAGACAGAGAGAGAGACAGAGAGATGAGGAACGAAAATAGACCTGGTTCCTAACCTGGGGCTCAAACTTCTGATATTTCAGTTCAGACCATCTTTAGGAATGTTTGTAGTTAACTTCGTAATATATTTTATATTATTATTTTTTTTTTTTTTTTTGCATCTTCACTCCAGAGAGCAAAAAAATCCTTTAAAAATTCACCACATAGACAAGGCATCACAACACTAACTAACTAGCTAGCTGCAGATCACTGGTTAATATTAATGCGCTTCCGTTTCTATAGTAACAGCTGGTTCTCGTACTGACACAGATGCTGATTTCCGGAAGGAGTCTCCAGTGTCAGCGCTTTGCAGCAGTAAAGCCGTAACCAGGCTGCTGTTGATCCTTAAACAGTGTGACATGTTAACTTTAACTCAGAAAGAGTCCTGTTTAACCCGGTAACTACCAACTGGTGAAACTGGGGCTTTAACCGGTGGGGAAGGATGTGGACTGAGCGCAGTACTCGCAAAACACTTTTGCACACTACAAATAGTCATGCTGCTATGCGTTACAAACATACATGTAATGCACATCACATTCTGCCAACATTGCACATGTTTTGTGTTCTGTCTCGTGTTCTTTTTGTACTTGTCTTTGCACCAGTTTGCACACTTTGCACTGTGTTGTTGTTGGTTTTGTAATTAAATGTGTGTTGTTTTAATGTAGCACCAGGGTCCTGGAGAAACGTTGTCTCATTTCACTATGTACTGCGTCAGCTGTATGTGGTTGGAATGACAATAAAAGCTTCTTGACTTGAAAAGAGATCCAGAGAGAATGTTTTAAAGTAATAAAAACACACAATCTCACACACACTTCTTCTAAAGTGCTTTGTACAGGCTACTTATAGCACAAGCAGGAAATTCGCTCATTTTTAGTATGATATAGACAGATGTGTAATGAGTGTGAGGAACGTGTTGTGTGTGTAGTGTGTGTCTGACCTTGGACAGGTCTCCCAGCTGCGGTCTCTCCCAGCCCAGCTTCTCCAACACACAGTTATCGAACTCTTTCTGCTGCTTGCGGCAGTGACGGAGCTCGGCCAAGTTCGTGTAGTCCAGACAGGTCCAGTACTCGGTGAACGACTCGGCACAGTTCCCCTTAATCTGCCTGTGTGTGTGTGTGTGTGAGAGAGAAGAGAACATCATTAAGAACATCTCCTGCATTAACTCCATACATTCCAAGCACACACCTTTTATTGCTGCCGGCTATTTAACTGGAGCGTGCGATCACTCCACAGATGTTTGTTTAGATGTTTCACGAGCAGCGTAAACCATTTTTTTGCAGGGTTTCAACGGATTTTTCCAAATCAATAACAGATCCAACCATTTTATTCGGCATATCCCTGATTCCAGACTCGCAGAACTGTGCATTTTTGTGCCGGTGCCGTACACAAGAACCAAATGTTTTGCAATAAAAAAAAATGTAAAAAAAGAAGAAAAAAAAAGAAAAAAAAAGGGAAGGCTTCCAGATTAATTCCCACCCAATGAGGACGGGATAAAACATCCAGGAGACTGAACAGGGAAGATATTGGGATTAAGGCCTTGTACCGTATCTGTGTGTGAGTGAGAGAGAGAGAGAGAGAGAGAGAGAGAGAGAGAGAGAGAGACACAGAGAGAACGGGGATGATTACGGCCTCGTACCGTTTCCGTGTCTATGACTATACTAAACCCACTGAGAACTACTTGAGCTGCAGATTAACCGGATTTGGTTTTGATCTTCCGCCAGTTAATAATGAGAACTGTGGCCCTTTTTTTCCTCTCTCACGCAGGTTCCTTTCCGCTCTGTTTGCGCTCAGTCCTGCTTGTTTACACTGCGGACAGAATGGTTTATTCCACCCTCCTCAGCCAGCGGTTAGATCTGTACGCTTCCCCCCTGAAAAAAGCTGTTTTGTGTTTTAATGACAGACACCAGTCACAGCGCAGAGGCGTCGCTGTGTTATTAGAGCCGAGCGCCTGCCATTAGGCAGACTGAGACGAAGCAGACCACTTCCTACACACGATGGAGCAGGGGGCAAAGCTCTCCGCTGTGCTCTGGACGCACGCACAGACACCACACGCTCACGACTCCATGTCTAATTATGGGATTTAGTCATGCGGCGTGATGATGTCACGGGGTTAAACACGGATCATTTTAATTACGGTTACTTGCTGAGGATTTCGGTCTCTTCATATCTAAACAACAACAACAACAACAACAACGACGAAAGCAAGAACTCAATCATCAACTGATGAAAGACTTTGTGAATGATGTTGAATTAATTCTAAAGAATGCTGCTGATAATCAGAAACACAATACAGCAAAAATAAAAATTAATTTTTTTATTTTTTTTCCTCTGCTTTTTAATTATTATGAAAAAAATATTTTAATCAATTTATATTTTATTTTTTATTATTCATATTTTAATTAGCTTATATGTGTATTTTCATTTTTTATTTGTTTATTTTTATTACTTTTTTTATTTTATTACTATTTTTACTCAATTAATACTTTGACCATTTTTTATACAGGATGTTGAATAAATAATAAATACCTTTTTTTTTGTTTATTTATTGATAGTGGGATTAGGACTGAAAAACAGCTGTTTTGGAAAAAACCTGAAAGAGCATCTCGGTCTGTTTCTCAGAGAAAGCAATCCAGCGATTCTGCTCACCAGATGAAAGTTTTACGCAAGTTTTAAAAACCACAACAGATGCCATGTACAGCTCCAGCTGAGGCACATACCGGCCCTGAGATCTTATGGCTTCGATTCACGAGCTACACAAACACCTGGATGATGAAGGACAACTAAAATTAAATTAATAAATGATCTGAAGGGCGTCTTTGGACATAATGTGCAGCGAGAGTGGAGGTGTGTTACAATTTTGGTGTAGAAGGCAAAACCAAATCTCATGAACACATGAAAGTACCTGAAGAAATTAAGTGCGCACTCGTTGACTTTCCTCCCTTCATTCAGGCACTTCCTAGGGTCCTTCTCCTCCCACCTGCACAGCATGAACTCCTTGTTGGGTTTGTCGCACTGCGAGCCGTAGTGATGTGCGGCGGCCTTCAGGACGGCCGATGAGACATTTACCTTTAAAATAAATAAATAAAAAAAGACAAGCATTAATAAATGAGTTTAATGTATTTGAACAGAACCCTGGTGTTTTCTCAGTTCTTCAGTCAGGTGAGAACACAGCAGTCACACTCGCAACTTATGTCTTCATCTGCTTTCAAGTGAACTCTAATGAGAAATTGAGTCGACTCGGAGTCGACTCACTGCACAAAGTGAATTCTCGCAATTCAAAGTGAGTCAAACACGAGTCGAGCACTATTGTCAGAGCTGTTGGTATAGAAAATTAATCAACACCTTCTGAGCAATCAGAGCGCTGTAGTGTACAGTAAAGAATCAGAGATGTTCTGAATAAAATGCATTAGTTGTGATTTGCGAATTACAGCATTAATTAATATTCATCACTTCATTTGCATATCGAATTCAATAATTCTTGTATTAAGCTGTACACTTTCACTAGGTTATGTTTTCTCTTAATATGAGTAAAAAAATTTAGAAGGCGAAGTCTGGTCTTGAGTGTTTATGAATATTTATTAATTATGAATAACGTTTAAAATGTCACATATAATGATTTATATAATGAACACTCATGCAGACTATATTCGTCTCGGCTTGTGAGCAAGCTGCTAATAACAAATAGCTAGCGAAAGTGGAACAGGACATTTATCCACTCAGCTTATTATACACACAGCACAGTTTAAGTAAATTATTTAATGTATGATAAAATATTAGACAGAAGCAAGCTTGCTAGCTCTCTAGATGCCCAAAATTAATTTCTAAGCAGTTAGCTAGCACCAGTTTGCTTTCAAGTTTAACCTAAAGATGGTTTCAGCTTTTATAAATAAACATACCTCCTCGACGCTCAAATCCGACAACGTCGGAATATCAACCTGACCGGGCATGATTCTGACTTACAAACACGCCAAAAATAATAAAAACAAGGCTAACAGCCCACTCGCTGCTAACCGTTTTTAACGTCCCGGTCAGCGCGATAACGTTCCTTCCACCCGTTTTACTCAAGAAATCCCGCCTCCTTCGTTATGATTGGCTAACGTGTCACAGTGACGAGAAGTCATCCAATCACCTCAAAGCTTCCGACTGCGCGTGAACTGCTACCTTCAAGCGTGAGTTGTCCGAATACAGGCGGGAAAACAACTCCGCTGCGAGGAGGACGGCTGGGACTCAATGGAAGGTCAGTAAGGTGCGCATGCGCAAGGTTGGCACGGGGGCAGGGCTGACGCATGACGCAGTTATTATGCGCCGATGTGTACGATTTCGGGGCCGGAAGCAAAATATTAATTTTTTTCGTTATTATTTTTGTTCCAATTCAAATATTATTATTTTTTTAATTTTAGGTAAACTTTTACCTAAAAAGCCCTTCTTACCGAGTTAATTTGTAGAAATGCTTTAAATGCTTTAAAAAGCTAAACAACCCTCCGGATTGGCCAAGTGTTTCCATGGCAACGTCAAAACGTTGCATCGGCTCAATGGAGTTTACAGGTAGCAGTTACAGTGGAACTTATAAAAATGGAAGGTAAAATAGTTAAAAACGTATTTTGTAGACGTAAAACGGACTATTTTTGAGAAATTTATAAAAGATAAAGCGTTTAAACAGTTATACATTAAAAAAAAAAACGGCGATACAGCCAGGTCTGATCGAGTTTATTGCAGGACTCAAGTGATTCCTCACTGCTTTTGTTATTATAGTCTTCAAACCATAATTTCGAGCCTTTTATAGTCTTTAAAAATGATAATGAGTTGTCTTGTCTGTTTTAGGATGGAGGGCAGAGGAGAGTACACACTCCCCACACACACCAGATATGAAGGAGAGATGAAGGACGGCATGTTTCATGGAAAAGGAGTCTTGCACTTTCCTAATGGAGGGAAATATGAAGGAATCTGGGAAAATGGGATATGCAAAGAGGTTCATGTGTTTTTCTCTATTAGTACCTGAGTAACATTTAGTCCAACTTGTTAAACATACCATAAACGAGGTTGAAAATTTTCAATTCAATTCATTTCATTTGTATAGCGCCTTTTACAATGGACATTGTCTCAAAGCAGCTTTACAAAAGTAGAGAAACAGAGAAAGTAGAAAAAAAAAAGAATTTTTAAATTAAATTATTAAACTATTTTATCCCTATTTTATCCCTAATGAGAAGCCTGCGGTGACGGTGGCAAGGAAAAACTGCCTGTGATGATCTGAGGAAGAAACCTTGAGAGGAACTGGATTCAGAAGGGAACCCATCCTCATTTGGGTGACACTGGACAGTAAATAATTTAAATGTAAATAGTGTCCTTTCTGCAATAGCAACCAAGGGCCCATGAGGAACTATTATGTCAATGTAGTTTCTGAGTTCATTATAGACACTAATTCCTTGCTGTCAGAAGCTGACAGATGTAATGGCAGATCCGTGACGGTGTTATAGTCCCCAAGTGGCCCTGTCCACGGCTGTCTCCTGGTCACAGGCTGTCCACACAGATTCATCCACAGTATCAGTGAGCACCACCAAGCGACGAGACTCTGACCAGGGGTAGAGCGAGTGGTCACAGCATCTACTGTCTAATGTCCTTTACACATTCTTCAATCTTAATACGCTGGTGTCTCTCATCTGACTTAGCTGAAACATATAGCTCTGTGTCATCAGCAAAACAGTGGAAGCTAATACCATGTTTACGAAAAATTGCATCAAGGGGTAGCATATATAAGGAGAAAAGCAATGGGCCTAAGACAGAACCTTGTGGAACACCGAACATAACCTTGGTATGCATAGAGAAGTCACCATCTAGATCTACAAACTGATAACGATCAGTCAAATAAGAGCCAGGAGAGGGCTGTTCCTTTAACACCAACATGTTCTAGCCTATCAAGTAGAATAGTGTGGTCAATGGTGTCAAAAGCTGTACTAAAATCGAGTAAGACGTGGGTAAAGGATCTAGAATGCAGGTTGAATGTTTTGAAGATGAAATTAGTTAAACTATATCAGGCTCTTGAAGGGGAGTAAAGCTTGATAAGCTCTGATCAGAAATAGTTATATTATCTAAAGGATTATCTATTGAATAATTTGGTTTTAAATGAATATTCTGAATTTTTTTGCCTTATATTATCAATTTTCCCATTGAAAAAATTCATGAAGTCATTGCTGCTGCATATAGATGGTTTGCACCTTTCTACAGTGGTTTTACTCCTAGTTACTTTTGCTATAGTACTAAACAAATATTTAGGATTGTTTTTGTTGTTTTTGTAGGATCTGTTGTCTGTTGTTGAAATGGCTTTTTATTACTTTTCAGGATTAACCTTCCCCGTTCCTGCAGATTTAACTGTCCTATATTTGAATAATTTCCTTCTCCTACACACCTGATTCACTTAATCGGCTCATTAACAACCCTCCTTGTGTTGAACCAGGTCACCTAGGAGAATTACTCAACAATCAGCCAATCAGGATGCAGATCTCTGTGGTATAAAGTGTAATAATCTACTGAATGTTAAATGATGCACTTGCAGGGTCACTACACGTTCTCTGATGGACTGGAGTATGAAGAGACAGACTGGGATTACTGTGACGGCTACGATCTACGTTTCTACACCGAGAGATGTCACGGACTCAAACCTGCAGGTAAATCAGTCATCCTGAGGTAACTTTTCATGATAAGGAACGCACTTCTGTTCTTGATAAACTGCTGATCTTCTGTTTTGTGATGCCAGGAGAATCTCAGCTTACTAACGCCGACCCTCCTCCCGACATTCCTGACGGCTGCTATGACTGCGGAGACGGATTCTATGATCCCAACACCGGAGTCGTCACGGATTACACGGGCCGCTTTCTCAGGAATGCTGGTAAGGTAACCGGAGTAATGATAGAATTGTGTGTAGAAATGTGAAAAAGTACAAAACAATCACTTAATCACTTAAATAGGTTTTCTAAGGGCTTTCCTTTTGCAAAGATGTTTAGTTTCTTTTTTCTTTAAAATGTTATGGATGATAATAATAAGAAATGTTTATACAGAACATGTTGAACTTCTACAGCCTCAGAACTCCAGCCTACTTTGTTTGACTTAGTTCAAGTCATTAAATCAAATATACAGGTGTAATGTGGAGGCGGGGTTATGAAACTCTGAAGTTTTTACAGTGTTAACTCCACATCACGGTGCTGAAGGTGTACAGTGTGAAACCACGCCCTGTTAAAATCTTACGGAACCTTACAACCAAAAGCTTGTGTGCTTTTTCAGCTCAGTTTTAAATCTCTCTGCCTCCCTTAACCCCGCCTCTCATATGCCCCTCCTCCCATAAGTCACGCCTCCCAGTTTTAAAGACAAAGTTATTCTGGAACACTGCAAGCTATGTGAAAGGCTGAATGTATACAGTGTGAAACCACGCCCTGTTAGAACCTTACGGCTTGTTGCTTAGCAACAGACACCCGGTCCGGAACCTGAACAGCGCGTGAAAACCTCGGATCAGGTGAAAACCCTGAACAAAACGGCTCAGTAGATAGAGTCAGGCGGAAAAACGCCAGACATGACAGAACATGCACATTTCCTTGTGTATTTTATGTTTTTTTTGCCATTTCAGGAGGAAGTCTGAGAGGGTTTTGGCCATGATATAAGAGCAAATTGATCTCTTTAAAACCATCACAGTTGTTGATGCTTGTTTATAAAACAGCTAAAAATCCAGATCCCATGCCCAGGTGCAAGCAGAGCTGGGACGTTTCACACGATACCGCAGTAACGCTGGCCGAGTCGGAATTGAAACCCCGAGCCATCCAGAGCACGGTGCAGGAGCGTAACCACACCGCCGCCGCTGTCTCACCGACTCATTTCAGAGCGAGAGAGCAGGCAGGAAGATTGCGATCACACCATAACTCCAGGGTAGGTCCTTTCCGTCTGCCTGACACGCTGACATGCTTCTCCACAGCAGTCATTTGAGCCGTCTCTCCCGAAAAAAGCCAAATGTAAAACACATTTTTTTCCCACTGTGTACGATGCCCGGGCTGTGATTTGAAGGGAATTTGGGATGTCAGGATGGCAGATAGCAGCTCCGCTCGCCGTGCCAGACTTCCAGATCGGCACACCACCAGGCCATGTCATGGATTAGGGAACGGTGGGGAATTAAATATGATACACACACACACAGTCTGGGACAGCATATACTGTATGTGTCTGTGGTTTGATGCTCATGTATATATGAACCCAACATGTGCTTCTAATAAAGCGTATCTGAGATATTAGTTCGATTTACACTGACAGAACATGTCGAGGTTTTATAGACTACCTCAGTAAAAGATAATATGATACTCATTCGTCATCACTTTGATCAATGTGTGTTCAGGTGTGTGTGTGTGTGTGTGTGTGTGTGTGGTTTGCAACCACTTGGCAGTTAGCTGTGTTTTCCGAGGTAGTTTGCTAAACCCTGAGTGAAGGAACTACACCTAACTCCAGACAGATCACCTGATGACCTCAGCCTCTGACTCACAGCGGTTAAAGCTTTGGAGTTCTTCACGCATGTCTCGAGCACACGTGAGTCAAACGTTTCAGGGAAAAACGCATACAGAAATCCTCCAGGCCGCATCGGAGCCGTGTTGATCCGTCAGTTGTAAATAAAGTTTTTCAGCAGTTTTTTCTTCAGGAAATGCCTCGGTTCTGCAGCAGGACACGTTTAGCTCTTTGCTGCGAACAAATTACTCCTGTGTTTATATTTTGGGAAACAGAACTGATGTGTGGCTTGTTCAAAAATATTGCAGGCATGTGCAAACAAAATAATAAATGCAGGAGTAGGTGGAATCGGCCAGAATTCCTGCACAGGTGAGATCGCTCCGAGCAAGAAGAACTGGGTCAGAGTTCTTGCAGTCGAAGGTGGGATAGGGGTTACTGGTCAAAGGTTTATTTGGGAGTGGACAGGACTGGTGAGAATTTCTTCAAAAGTAGATGGTTGGAATACCTTCAGGAGTGATTTGCCGGAATTTCTTCAGAAGCAGATGAGATTAGTTAGTATTCCTTCAAGAGTGATAGGATTGGCCAGAATTCCGTCAGAGTGATAGGATTGGCCAGAATTCCTTCAAGAGTGATGGGATTGTCCAGAATTCCTTCAAGAGTGATGGGATTGTCCAGAATTCCTTCAAGAGTGATGGGATTGTCCAGAATTCTTTCAAGATTGATGGAATTAACCAGAATTCCTTCAAGAGTTATAGGATTGGCCAGAATTCCTTCAAGAGTGATGGGATTGGCCAGAATTCCTTCAGAAGTGATGGGAATGGCCAGAATTCCTTCAGGAGTGATGGGATTGGCCAGAATTCCTTCAAGAGTGATGGGATTGGCCAGAATTTCTTCAAGAGTGATGGGATTGGCCAGAATTCCTTCAGGAGTGATAAGATTGGACCAGAATTCAATCAGGAGTGATAGGATTGGCCAGAATTCCTTCAAGAGTGATGGGATTGTCCAGAATTCCTTCAAGAGTGATGGGATTGTCCAGAATTCCTTCAAGAGTGATGGGATTGTCCAGAATTCCTTCAGGAGTGATGGGATTGTCCAGAATTACTTCAGGAGTGATGGGATTAGCCAGAATTCTTTCAAGATTGATGGAATTAACCAGAATTCCTTCAAGAGTTATAGGATTGGCCAGAATTCCTTCAAGAGTGATGGGATTGGCCAGAATTCCTTCAGAAGTGATGGGAATGGCCAGAATTCCTTCAGGAGTGATGGGATTGGCCAGAATTCCTTCAAGAGTGATGGGATTGGCCAGAATTTCTTCAAGAGTGATGGGATTGGCCAGAATTCCTTCAGGAGTGATAAGATTGGTCAGAATTCAATCAGGAGTGATAGGATTGGCCAGAATTCCTTCAAGAGTGATGGGATTGGCCAGAATTCCTTCAAGAGTGATGGGATTGGCCAGAATTCCGTCAAGAGTGATGGGATTGGCCAGAATTCCTTCAGAAGCAGATGAGATTGGTCAGTATTACTTCAAGATTGATGGGATTGGCCAGAATTTCTTCAGGAGTGATGGGATTGGCCAGAATTCCTTGGCAAGCAAGTAGGATTGGACAAAGGTTCTCAAGAGAGGTTAGGATTAGTTTTGGAAGTGGGCAGGATTGTTTATAATCTCTTAGTGAGTAAATAGGTTTGGTCAGGATTCCTTTAGGGGTGGGAGGGGTTGGTTGGAATTCCTTCAGAAGCAGGTGAGATTCGACAGTATTCCTGCCAGAGTGGAGGTTGTTGGAGCGAATTCCTTATTAGTGATGGGATTGGCCAGAATTCTTTGGCAAGCAAGTAGAATTGGTCAGAAGTCTTCAGGAAGGTTTGGATTGGTCAGAATTCCTTTGTGAGTTGGGGGATTAATCATTTGTAGTATTAATTGGATTAAATAAAGGATTAATACACTTTCCTTGGTAAATCAATGGGATTGGTCAGAATTTCTTCAGGAGCAGTTTGCATTGGTCAGATTTCCTTCAGGAGCAGATAGGATTGGTCAGAATTTCTATGGAAGTGTAAGGGATTAGCTGGAATTTCTTACTGAGCAAATAGGATGGGTCAGTTTTCCTCTAGGGCAGGTTGGTCAGAATTCCTTTAGGACCAGGTTGTATTGGTCAGTTTTCCCCCAGGGCAGGGCAGGAATTTAAAAAATAAAAACGCAGTTCCCTTCATAGCACTAACAGTGGGAGTTTCTGTCATCTTTAAACATTACCTGCTCTTCACCACAGATCTGAACACTGGAAGGTTGTGATGTCATTATGATCACAGACAACCGAAAGCTTGTGTGCTTTTTCAGCTCACTTTCAAATCTCCCCACCTCCCTTTAGCCCCTCCTCTCATAAACCCCTCCTTCCATAAGCCCCACCTCCCAGTTTTAAAGTTATTCTGGAACACTGCAAGCGATGTGAAAGGCTTCATTTTAAATTTCTAATTTATAAAAGCAAACTCTTTCTTTTATTAAACAACTTTTTATTCATGTTAAATGTTACAGACCTTAACCGTGACATTTGATGATTTGTCTGTTTACAAAAATACGATTTGGTTCAGATTGACTTTCGTTATTACATCAACACTGTAAAGAAGCAAATAGCAAACCATCAACATCTGATGTGGATAGAAAACCAAGAACTGTTTTACTTTTTACCCAGACATTTCACATAATCACAGAAAGAGCTGGAAATCAAGGTATTTTGTTGTATGTCTCTCCACTGGTGTTGTGCAAGAAAGGAAAGCAGAGCAAAGCGATATTTTTATCACTCAGAGGTGAAGGTCTATTTGTCAAAATGGGTGTGAAGATGGAATTTATTGCCGGTGGCTTCCCTCCAGGATGAGGGATGGTCGAGGGGACGCATGCGCACACATACACACACACATACTCCGAGCCAACTCTGAAGAGGAACCCGTGTCCCAGCGGGGGGAACCATCAGGGAAGGACAGGAAAGACGGACAAACTCAGGGATGACAGGAGGCAGCCGAGGCAAGGAGCAGCAGCCCGAACCGGGGCAGGAAGCCTTGAGGAAATGCCCCGGCTCAGGGCCAAACCCTGGATCAGGACAGAGGAAAGAAACCCTGAGGGATCTCCGAGCCGAGCGTTGGACATACGGAGAAGAATGTGTTTTTTTCTCTGGGAATATGAGTCACTCGCATACCTGCTGCTGCTGTGTACAGATTCCCTGTCACGTTGCCAGACACCCCCTGACCATTTAGCAGCACTTCAGCAGCATGAGCAGCAGGCTGAGAGGTGAAACCCCAGTGCGAGTGCCACCAGAGAGACACTGATGCAGGAACACTTTTATAAACATTCTGATCTAAAACACGCAACGTTCCAAATGAGATCCGTTCCAATTCTGTTCAAATCTGGAACGGCGGATTCAAACTCCACGGACAGATCCTGTAGCTCGTGTGGTCCGACTTTTCTTTAGCACCCCACTCACAAATCGGAGCATTCCCACCTGCAGTCACTTCCTGCTGAGTGTTCCATGCTCAAAAATGTCTAATCCTGGTTTCCTCTTATTATCCTGTCATATACAACGTCTCATTTCAACATGTTTAGAGACATAAGTGAGAAAAATAATCCTGGGTAGGAAGTCGAGAGATCGTTGCTGCCTCTTATGAGGGTTACGTAGCTAGTAGGTACAAAGTTAGCACACTTTGTTAATCCTGCTAATCTAAAATCCAAACGCATAATATAAATGTGCATAAATCTTACAACAGATTAGATTTCCACACTGATTACTGCGTTATTTGTGTGAATTAGTGCGTTAACTTTAGTAGATATCATATGGCTTATTATCAAAATTTACACTGATTTCTTCTTCATTTTGAAAACAAATGCCTTCTCAATAAACAAAACACCGTAAGATCACCAGTTTGACCGTCTGCAGCAGTCAGTAAGCACAGAGATCTGAGTCTGCTGTCTCGTTCTTCATCATCAGTGCAGTGTTAAATAAAACCTGATCGCTCCACAGCAAGCCAGCTACGTGTTTGTGCTTGAGAACTTCGAAACACGCGATTCATAACAGCGTGGTAGTGTGTGTGAACCGTCCGTCAACAAGCAAGGCCTTGTTATGTTGCACACACACTCACACACTCACACAGTAGCACTGCTCTTCAGGTGTTTGGATGTTCCTCTGAAATGAGAGGTGTTTTCCTGAATGCCAGGGAGGCGTTTAGAGGAAAGACAGATGATTACGGCGGTTCCTCCCTGAGCAGACGTTCTGTAACACCAGGATCCGTGCCAAGATCCCGTCATTAGAGTGCGAGGGCATGATAAAGCAAACCGAAGCAGGAGTGTAGGAGCTTCACCTCGCTGTTAAACACAGCAGTGATAACCAGACATGCTCAAATTCCTCTAAATACAATCGGCAGAATTTTCCAGGATTTCTTTTTATTTCAGTTTAAATTTAATGACATTAACATGTAATGGAAGTCTCATAGAACCTTTAGATTTCAATGTTTTCCTCAGACCTCATGTTTCAGTCATACAGATGTTCAGTAGAGCATTTCACACACCGCTTTTCACCCTGGGTGCTAGTCGTTCTAAACCCCGCCTTTTTTACTCCCGGGTAGAGGAAGGTTTCACACTTGTAATGCAGAAGCGGGGTTATGAAGCCCGGCTTTTCCCCAAATTAGCAGCAGGGTTTAGGAATGTAGAGTGTGAAACAAGGGCAGATTATGAGGAGCAGGATTCAGTGTTCACCCCGGGTAAAGTAGGAGCAGTGTGAAACCTCCAACTACACAACCCAGGATCCTGTTTATCCGAGTTTAGAATAATCACAGGGAAATATTTCAGAGATGTAATCTGTGAACATGAACCAAATCTCACTGTGTAGTTGTGCCATTGCTGATCATCTGAAAAGAAGTCTTTGTTATTTTACGGATTTTATCGAGCTCATTAGGTACAGTAGGATGAGTACCAAGCTTAAAAGACTATATATTTAATATATTTAGTTCTGGTATTACAAATAAAAATAGGCCCCGCCCCTAAAGTCTGACAACTGGGACAGAAAGCTGGCCTGTTGTTTCACACACATTTTATTGAATGAACTGGATTTCTGTCGATCCGACGGGGATTTATCCGTTCGATTTGGATTGAACTGTATTTTTTGAAGCCGTTCTCAGATTTGTTACCAAGACAACAAATTCCGTAAGGACAAACCTGCTCGCGAGCAGCTCATTCAGCATGAAGAAGATTATATGATTAGTTTGTTGCGAGTCCTCGTTAAAAATCATCTGAAGTGATCGGTTTGTAAATGGAGCGTGAGTACAGCGGCTTAAAACTTTTTCATTAGGATTTCCTGATTCTGATTTTTTATTATCCCATAACCACTAAATTGTGTGCAAGAAAGAAGAACTTTTTAATGGCCTTTCCAGATCTCCAGACGACTCACATTAGCTAACCGGTGACTCAACGATCAGATTTCGAGCTTATATGCAGGCGAAAAAGCGCTCTGAGGCGCGTTCGGAGAACCGAATCGTCCCGCTTGCAATCATCAAGACCGAGCATCAAGTTCTGGGTCAAAGAGAAACCGGGTGAAGTGTTTTTTTTGTTTTGTTTTTTTCCCCACATTCTCAGATGGTTGATTTAGTATGATGTCTGTGGCATTGTGACTGGATTCATCAACATATAAAAGAGAAAAACAGATAATTTTAGTTTATTTTACAACGTTAAAACGATTAAAGCTGAGTGTAAAAACCACATTAGAAGACCTCTCTGTGTGTGTGTGTGTGTGTGTGTGTGTGTGTGTGTGTGGTGTTGCTAGTCTAGATACCGTTAGTGTAAGAAGGTAATATTTTCATGGGCTTTGTAGTAATAATGGAATTGATTTATGTCCAGTGAAACCGCGTTTAGAATCTCTGGCTCTTTTCCCGAAGCTCTGTTGCCGAACTGTTTGTCCAGGTTTCCTGCTTGTAAAGCAATTTTTCCTGTGAAACAAGCGACAGGTTCCCGCTCGCCCTCGCTGCCAGCGAAAACAGGACGAACCCGAGCTCCTTCTCCACAACCTGCAGATACATGCAGGCTTCCATACCCTGTGGTCAGCCTGTATGTTCTGGATGCAGCGTTTTTCTTTTTCTATTTTAAATTAAATATCATGTTAATTAAATTGTAACGTTAGGCTTCATGCTAGTTACGTTCTCAGCTGAGATTAGCAAAGAGAGCTAAGTGTTTTAGCTACAGCTTAGGCACCGACTTTATTTTTTATTCCTGATGTCTCTATACAGTTTAATGAAATAAAGCCATAATGATGTTATAAGGTTTTCTGCTGTTTTCAAAGGCTCTAAAGTTGTCAAGGGAGACTGGAGACACGTCAGAACACACACCACAGGATAGATTTGCATTGAATTGAGAAAATCTCCATTTTGCCTCGTCTCTGAAACATGAAGGGTGGCTTTGTTGCTGTTTGTAGCGTGAGGTTCTCTCGGTTCTTCCACCGCGAGCTGACTGTGATCTCCAGGCCAATAATGCGAGCGCAGATCTGTTTGGGAGGAAACACTTTTCCTTCTGAGTGTATTTTAGGGATTAAGATAAACACCTTTTAACAAGGTGCCATTAGAGCTTCCCGTCTCGCTGGAGGGCTTCGGCTCAGAGACTGAGCCGAGTGACGAATTATTACTGGCATTGAGCAGAGGCAGGAGAGATGCTGGAGGACAGCAAAGCCTGCTTCTTCTAATCACTGAAACATGGGCTGAAGGAAAAGAACAGCGCACTCATGCTTTTAAGGGCTTTCAATTTGGCTGCTCTGTTTATCTGCCCTTTAAACAAATAAGTTAAAGGTTAAAAGATTTTACAGGACACAAACAAATCGTATTAGAAGAAGAAGCCTTTATTATCGCCACACATACATTACAGCACAGTGGAATTCTTTTCTTCACATATCCCAGCTGAGGAAGTTGGGGTCAGAGCGCAGGGGCAGCTATGATACAGCGTCCCTGGAGCAGAGAGGGTTAAGGGCCTTGCTCAATTGCCCAACAGTGGAGCTTGGTGATGCTGGGGCTTGAACCCCGATCAACGCCCCAGAGCCTTAACCACTTGAGCCATCACTGCCATTCAGAGAAGCCTTAGGGAAGCACTTATTCATATTCATTAAGACCTTGGGTATGATTCAGGAAGCACATATGAGCCAGATATCAGAGGTCCGAGTAGTGATCCTTTTACCGACTCAAGCCTTAACAAACGTTGTTTTTAAGGGTGATGCTGTGAGACCACTTTATTCCTCTGCATTCACGTTATGTCGTGTATAAAAATGCATTAGTGGATCAGACAGGTGAAGATAACATGAATCCAGACTTTTAAATCGATAATATCGATAATTTATTGACAACAGCAAACCACGCGTCTGTTTCAAGAGTGCACTTGGGCAGAAATTTCAGAAAGGATTGTCTTAGTAAGTCTGATATGAAAGGCTGGAGCATGGATAAAAATATGTAGACGTTTCTAGGTTAAATATATAAGCTAAAGGTGCAGGTGCATGATGGGTACCATCCCAGCAATATGGACCAGTCCAGTGTGTTGTGGAACTGGTTGAATGTGACAACATTTAAATCAGTTTAATAGAGGATGTAAAAAGGGAAACATACCTTTAAGCTCCATAAAGGAACTCGGAGCAATAAATAAACATGGCTTACATTTTATATAACCGGGAGATACTTTCGCACTCAGTTATTACTGCAGAGTGAATGTTAATAAAGATTGACCCTCCGTATCATTACAGGTGTGTACTCTGGTTCTCGGTGCACATGAAAGTACACGTGGCAGTTTATGAAGTCATGTGGATAGCGTGATTATAAAATCTAATGAAAAATAAAATTAAAAACGCGAAGGTCACCTTGTATTTCTTCATTTATGCATTATTATTATTATTATTATTATTATTATTATTATTATTATTATCAGATTCTCCTGCTTTTTATGTGGCGCACTGACGCTTCTGCAGCAACATGCAGCGAATGTGTTGCTTTCTTTCTTTCTTTCTTTCTTTCTTTCTTTCTTTCTTTCTTTCTTTCTTTCTTTCTTTCTCTCTTAACCTGCTGGAGAAACACGGCTTGTTAACTCGTCCGCTTTCACAAAGCACTATTGATATTGAAATTGCATGTCACAAGGTGACTATTTGCGGGCCGTTAAATGCGGCGGATAAAAAAAAAATCAACAACTCAACAAGCATAAAAGTCCATCCGGGGCTCCTTTAGGGCTTTAACGTGAGAAGCGCGAGGCCACCTGTGCTCGGAAACAGAGCCAGATTAGCCTATGAATTATAGCGCGTCGGTAAACGCCTGGGAAACGATCAGCCTCAAGAGGGCAATTTGGCCGCAAATATGAACATGCGCAAATTTCTGGACCCATTAACGTACAGGCGCGCTCGAGCGCCGGGGTGTAATTGCGGCGCGACCCCCGACGCACATTCAGCGCGCGCGGTAGCATATTAATTGCCTTAAAATAGTAATGAAATGACGTCCCGTTTATACGCGCGAGTTGGCAGCACCCGCCTAAGCATCACGTAGGCCTATAGGCAGGTAGAAGTGGCACGCAGGGCGCGCTGGAGAGGCTGGAGAGAGGGGGTCTTTAGGGGCCATCGTGCGCAATTACGGACAATCAGAGGAGGGCTCAAGACCCCGCGCTCTCCACAATGGGGCCCGGTGCGCGCTGTGGTTTTTTTTTTTTTTTTTTAAGCGGGGTGTTAAGAGAGTGAGAGAGAGAGAGAGGCAGGGAGGGAGAGAGAGAGAGAGAGAGAGAGAGAGAGAGAGAGAGAGAGAGAGGGAGAGAGAGAGGGAGAGAGAGAGAGAGAGAGAGAGAGAGAGGCACGGGGTGTTGGGTTGGGGGGTGTGGCGCTCAAGTGCGTGCAGCTGCGTGAGCGCGATTCAGCTCCGGCAACGGCGGCCACCTCTCGCGCCGCAATTAGCAACTCCTTTCACTTTTTCCCTCCTCTATTTAAAGCAAAAGAGGAGGAGGAGGAGGAGGAGGAGGAGAGGGAAAAATCGGCAGCAGCGCCACTGTTAGCCACTGTTTTCTCCCCGCGGAATCATCTCTCCGAGAAAAAAAGCAGCGATTGATTGTTGCCTGGAGTGGTTGGTGAAGAGCGCATTTTCATAATGGTGCTCTTAATCCTTCCTTAAAAAATGGAGATTGCCTTAACTGCGCGTGAATGATGAGATTGACACATGGCCTCTTGTTTTTTTTTTTGTTTTTTTTTTGTTTTGTTTTTTTTTTTTGTAAGGGGGAGGGGGGGTGTCTCCTGTTAATTTCTGTTAAACCTGCATCACTAAAAATATCTCTACCTAAAAGTCTGAAGGTGTGGATTATATTTTATATTTAATTATTTATTTGTTTGATGCTTTATACTTTCCACGAAGAAGTCTGTTGTAATGAATATGTTTATTATACAGATCAAAAATTCATGACCAAGATTTTATTTCTAAATAACAATAACATATAAAACTTATACAAGGCTCGAGGTATGTGATGTCACTAAATACAACAACCAATCACGTAGGATATGTAAATTAAGTAAGGAATAAAACACAAAGGGTCACTAGTATACTTTAGCAGAAGTGTTGGATTCCTCTTATAATTGATTAACAAACCGCATGCTGTACTTTTATCCATTTATAGTTACATTTCTTGAGCCGTGCAAGTTCCTGTTCACACTTGCGTGGATCTCTCATAAGACTCAAAAACGCCTCTGTCCTGAAGATTTCAGAAAGTTCTGCAGCTTTACATCTGAAAGCGCTGACACTGGAGACTCCTTCCACATTGGTACACAAACATCTATTCCTCTTAGAGAAAACTTCACCACGTCAAAAATCACACAGCTTTTTAAAGCTTTTATGTGGTACATGAGACATACAATGCCATCAGACTGTTACTATGGAAACGACAAGAATTGTGGAATAGAATTTGACATGTTTTAGCTGAAATCAGTGAAATCGGACTCGGGGAACACCTATACTATTCTATTGTTGCTTATTTTAATTCTGTTAGAATTCTTATATATTGTTTAATGATAGTCTATTTTATATCATATTTTGTATTATATTCTAATATTCTTTTTATACTTGACATTATTTTTTATTTTTATTTTAATTGTATTTCTTATATTTTATATTCTAGCTCTTTTTTTATTTAAATTTTGTTTCTTATATTTTATATTCTAGTTATTTTTTTATATTTTAAATGTATTTCTTAGATCTTATATTCTAAGTTTACATTTTTATTTAAATTATTTCTTATATTTATGTTCTAGTTCTATAGTTGTATTTAAAAAACAATTCTTATATTTTATGTTCTAGATATACATTTTTATTTAAATTCTATTTCCTATATTTTATATTCTAGTTTTACATTTTTATTTCCATTATAGCAGTCGTAAAAAAACATTTCACTACACGCCGTACTGTGTATGACTGTTTGTGTGACAAATAAAATTAGAATTTGAATTGAGGATGTGAAAGAAGGCTATTTGTGATGACACGTTTATACTCCTTGTTAAAAATCTAGAGAGTTTCCTGGTTTATTTTTAAACAGCTCTTAGAATTAAAAACCAAACAGTCTATTATGTAGAGGTTTTGGTTTATAAAGTCATGCTTGGTCTACTTTAACGCCAGAGCATTATATGCGAGTGTAAATCTGAGATCTGTAACTGATTTGTTTTCGCAGATGATTGCGAGCACGAGTGGATCACACAGACGTGCCGGAAAGGCTGGGATGAGTTTGTGGGATGTGATCCCGGGAACAGCAGGATGTGAGTCTGAGTGAATAGACGAGACAATTCTCTAGAATTTAAGAGCCATAGCCATATAACAAGCAGTTAGCGACTAAACTCCTACATTTATTTATTTATTTTTTTTTTTTAATATGTTTTTATCATTTCTTAATTTACAGGTGATAAAGTCTAGTCCAGGGTTGAACCTGATCTACTGTTTGTGTTTTTTAAATAAATTATTAATAAACCAAAATCTGACAGATTACTGGGAAAAAATGTAAACAATATATTTTTAAAAACAAGTTAACAATGCAGCATTTTAGCACAGTAGGTGGGAAACACTGACATCAAACAAGTCTAAGACAGACTAGTGTGTGTGTGTGTGTGTGTGTGTGTGTAAATATATATATATATATATATATATGTGTGTGTGTATATCTGTGAGTGTGTGTGTGTGTGTGTGTGTGTGTGTGTGTAAATATATATATGTGTGTGTATATGTGTGAATGTATGTGTGTGTGTGTGTGTGTGTGTGTGTGAGTGTGTGATTGCAGATCCATGTGGGAAAAAGAGATCCTAGTAGAATGGAATCTGCAGAAATCGAGAAATAGGGTTTAATCCTGAGCGCTCATGTTGTGTGCTCGATTCTGTCTCCTGCTGCTTTACTCTGCACATTCACTCCAGTATCATTTAGTCACATGCTGGGAATTATGGGCTGAGCAAATGTGTTCAAATAGTGAGATTTATTTCTTTTTCTCTATTTAGAATATCATTTTATTACAAGAAAGAATAAAATGAAAAGTGACTTCAGGTCAGTGTGTCAGTTATCGGACAGAAATGGGGGATATGGTGGAGTGGAAAAATGGTTTATTTTCTGTAAGGAGCTAGAAAGACTTTGTTTATTTTGTTTTTAATTAGAATTGATTTCTGTTGAATTTTTTTTTACCTAATGATATCTTCAGATCAACTGCTTCCTGTGTGAAGCTGCAGCTTCGTGAACATTTATAATTGCTTCAGTTTCAGCTTAAAAGATTTAAACAACTAAATATTTAACAGGGATCGATTTAGTCTGTGTCAGTCTTGCCATGGTGCCATCTTTAACTTGGTATAGAAAAGAGAAAAAAATAAAAGTTTAAAAAATAAAAAAAAAGAAACAGATGATGATTTTTTTTTGAACAGCAATATGAATAAATAAATAAAGTAAAATCATTTCAAATCACTTTTATTTATAACAGACATTATCACAAAGCAGCTTTAAAGCAGAAAACAAGAAAAGCAGAAATATAAGTAGAATTTTTTTATTTAAAAATGAAAGAATTAAAGCAGCGAGAGTGAAATAGTGCAGCTCCGATCCACGTAGAGTTTTAGTCGGAAACATCTTTTCTACTTTTTCAAAAGCTGTAATAAAGATTGTTTATTTTATTTTAGTGGCTTTTGTTTTTATTTTAAATAATTTACACAATTTGTGCCGTTTGGCTGCATGTGAAACTGAAGGAACTCTTTTTTACGTAGAAACGGTGCAGAAACTTTTAGACTTTCTCAATCAGGCAACTCTGACTGTGAATGTATATTTATCTAAAGGAAAACTTTGTGTTTTATTTTCAATTTTAGGTTTAATTTGAATGTTTTATTCCTGTTATACTTCAGCAACGTGTTCATTCATTAATCTTCCCTTTTGTCCGTTTAATGACTGGCTTCCTGATCTCTCGTCCATTATAGCAGCGATAAACGTCCTTCCCTCACCAGCCTCTCTTTCTTCTATCTGTCTTTTAATGTTAGTCAAACAAAAAATTCTCAAACTATAAACTCCTCTGTCCTGAGGAAGTGGGAAAGTTTCATGTTCAGTGACACTGGAGACTCCTTCCATCAGCGTCAGACACAAATAAAACATTTCAGAGTTTTACATTTTATCACAGAGTGTGTAGAATGAGGGATAGAAAGATAATCACGCACACATCGAGAGCAGCTACAGAGCAGTGAGTGTGTGTGTGTGTGTGTGTGTGTGTGTGTGTGTGTGTGTGTGTGTGTGTAAATTCAGAAATACTGCAGCTACTTCTCCAAATTTTCCGACCAACAAATGATCCTTTTGGGAAATTGGACCTAAAGTCTCCTTTAGATTTAAGTGTGTGTATGTGTGTGTGTGTGTGTGTGTGTGTGTGTGTGCTTTGAAACAGGACCCGGGACAGGAGATCAGCCCCGTGATGCAGCCTGACAGTGACTTCCTGTGTGTGATGGTGCTGGAATCAGTGAGTGAGTCATTACTGCACACGCTGACCCGTGAAGGGCCTGGCAGCTCCACCATCGGCCTGTGATTGCTTCCTGCTTTACGGCACACACACACACACACACACACACACACACACACACACACACACACACACACACACACAGAACTAAATAATACAGTACAGAAAGCTACACTACATTTTCTCCCGTCCGTATTCGACGCTACACTCTGACATAAACATATGACTGATAAACACACATTTCCAGCGGGTTTTTTACCCACCGAGCGAGGAGCTGGTTTTCATTTAGCTCGCGGTCAATCAGTGTCAGAGAGCTTGATGAGCTCCGGATCGTCCGTCTCTCTCTCTCTCTCTCCCTCTCTCTCTCTCTCTCTCTGTCTCTCTGTCTCTCTCCCTCTCTGTCTCTCTCCCTCTCTCTCTCTCTCCCTCTCTCTCTCTCCCTCTCTGTCTCTCTCCCTCTCTGTGTGTGCCTCATCGTACACTCAAGAAGCACTCAGAGACCAGGTTTAATGTCATTTGCTCATTTTATTTATTTCAATTTTACAAAACAGACAACAGGACAAGGGGAAAAGTGCTTTACAGGCTAATATCGGTTTCAATAAATACAAGAATGTCCAGGCCTCATCTTCATCCTCGTCCTCATCCTCCTCCACCACCGAGCTCAAAACACACAAGCGTACTCCGCAATACAAATATACAGTTTAGTGACAGCTACAGCTTTTTTTTTTTGTTTGTTTGTTTGTTTGTTTGTTTGTTTGTTTTTATTTTTATTTTTTTGGCCCAAATCAGTCCCTCGTCTGGGCCGAGCCACACACTCACTTTTACACACCGCAGGAATTGAGGCACAAGCTAACATGGCATGACACAAAAGTCATTGTAAAAACAAAGAAACACACACACACACACACACACACACACACACACACACACACACACACACACACACACACAGACAGACAGACAGAGACAGACAGACAGACAGACAGAGAGAGAGACAGAGACACACACACACACACACACATCTGCTCCCATTTCACGGCAGGACACGACTTAAATAAAAAATATGTGTACGTTTTTTTTCTTTACATGTACTCGCTTTTCTCTTCATCTCTTCCTATTGTCTGGTTCACAATTTGATCAGAAACAAAACGCTGTATCAGATAAACATCCTGTTTTTGTCCTTTTGTCCTAAAAAAAAAAGATTTTATCATTTTAATCTCTCATATAAACTCAGCCAATGCATGTTACAATGAAGGAAGTATGTTTTTTTTTCTGAGACGTCATGAGCATCTTGTGAGATGTTTATAACACTGACTGACTCCATTATGACTCACAGTAATAAGCAGGCTGCTATTCTAAACCAATCCTATACCGTTTTTCAAAAATAATTGGATTAGAGTTCTAGTTTTTCGTCTTGTGGCTCTGCAGTTCGCTTCAGAGTCTAAGTGTGAAATGATGACACGCATCGTTTACTCTGAAATCTGAAAAGCATCTTCAAGTATCGAGATTGACGATTTTTTCCTCCACATCGTATCGCTCCTGTCCTCCGTCACAACTGTGATGTCTGGTGAATGTGTGTCCAGATCTGACGCCGTGTCCAGGCTGCTCTCAGGATCTGTGGGTTTCGCCTGACCGAGCAGACGGAGAAGCAGATGTTAGCAGGTGACAAAAGCGGCTGATAAATCCATCCGAGAGAGAGAGAGTGAGAAACTGAGAGTGAGAGAGAGAGAGAGAGAGAGAGACGGAGAGAGAGAGAGAGAGAGGGATAGAAAGAGTGGGAGAGAGAGACCGTGACAGAGAGAAAGAGACAGAAGCAGAATGAGAGAGAGAGGGAGAGACAGAGAGAGAGATAGAGGGAGAGACAGAGAGAGAGAGAGAGGGAGAGACAGAGAGAGAGAGGGAGAGAGAGAGATGGCACATGCAGTCTGTGCAATAGATCCATGTAAACACTTGGGAACAAACGCACAGGTCCAGCAAGCAACTCGACAAGTAATCACTTATAGATTTTTATGTTGTTGTTATTGTTTGTTTTTTTCAGTATTTTTTTAAAAGCGTGACATGAAGCTGAAACTTCCCGCCGTGTTCCACGTCTCACTACACAGTTCTCATGACTTTTGTCCTAATCCTGCAGTAAGAACTGTGACGGTTGTCCGAATGTTTCCGAGCGGTCCGACTCAAGCTCAAACTCATGGCCACTTTTCGGTGTGCGCGTTTGAGGTCCAAATCCCAGTCTTGATAACGAGGTTCTGGGCCGCCGCTAACGGATCACAGGTGTGTGAGACTCGCCTGCAGGTGAGGAAAATCCTGTCCACTGAAAGGCAAGAGGAAACGCCCCCTCTCCTGGTGAGGTCGGAGGTCAAGAGCACGCGGGGACGCTGACCCTGTCGTTCAGCCAGAGGCGACCTCTGAAGAGCGGACGGAAGTCAGGAGCGGGAGGTCAGGGTCGAGGGGTCAGGGGTCAATGTGGCGGGGTTGTTAGCGGCTGAGGGGCAGCTGCGGCAGAGACATGGCCTGGTGGGGGAGACTCTGTGTGGTCAGCACCGAGAACGGATGACCTGCAAACGAAAAAACAGTAGATTAATACAAACACACACACACACACACACAGAATATTCATGTTAGATGTTCCAGGATGTCACTCACTGTCGATGTAGCCACGCAGAGCCACCATGCGCGCTCTTTCTGGGCTGCCGAAGGGCGAATAATGAAGCTCATCAGGCAACGAGGGGGGCATGCGGGCCTGCGGGTGGGCCTGTGGAGGGCCACCATGCTGCGGTGTGTGCTTTTTGTGTCTCGCTCGACAGTTCTGAAACCAAACCTACAAACAAACACAGGAGAGAAATGAACAGCTGAGCTTCTCACCTACTGCAACTCTGCTACAGGAAAATAATCAACAGCAGCCTAAGCCTGTTGAGAGTTCCTGTTACCATGACGAATTATGGCTTGCTTTCCGATAACACCACGACACTGTTCTCCTTCTGAACCGAACAGAATTGATATCAGATCTGAGCATCTCTCACCTGTATGACTCGTCTGCTCAGCCCTGTCATGTCGGCCAGCTTCTGCAGCGTCTGAGCGTCAGGGTTGTTATCCTGCGCAAACTGAGCCTGCATCACCTGCATCACAGGAAGCAGCACAAAATAATTACACACCCAAAACTCGGTAATGAAAGATTCTCGTGTTATGAGTGTCAGAGCTTCGAACCTGCAGCTGTTCAGCGGTGAAGGAGGTGCGAGCGCGTTTAGCTGGTTTGGGCTGACTGTCCTGCTCTGACGGAACGGCTCCTTCCAGCGTGAGGCCACTTCCTGCACAGAGAGAGAGAGAGAGAGAGAGAGAGAGAGAGAGATTAAGAGAGAGATTAAGAGAGGTAGAGAGAAGAGAGAGTAAGTGAGACAGAGGGAGCAATAGGAGGGAGAAAAGGAGAGTAAGAGAGAGAGAGAGAGAGAGTGAGAGAGACAGAGAGAGAGGGGAGAGAAAGAGAGAGTAAGAGAGAGACAGAGTGAGGGGACAGAGAGAGATTAAGAGAGGGAGAGAGAGAGAGTGAGAAAGAGCAAGAGAAGAGAGAATAAGAGAGAGAGAGAGAGAGAGACCAGTCAGTACACTCTAAATCTCATAAAGTCATTCCCTAATCTCAGCCTCGAAGTCACTCACCGCTCTCAGCTGCCCGCTTCAGGTTCTCCACCATGGTGTCGTAGTGGATCCTGCACAGCACTTTCTCCTCCACCAGGCCGAACTCCTCTCCGGTGGAAAGCTGCCGTTTGCAAGAGAAACAGGCGAAGCAGGCCAGGTGGTAAGCATTCCCACGAGCGCGCCTCACCCAGTCGCTGGCGTAGATCTGGCGCCCGCAGCGGGCACACTTAGTACCAAACCTACTGTGAGAGAGACAAGGCCCGGCGCATCAATACCCTGCTCAGCTGCTAGATCTCAGCATACACAACTCCACAGCATCATGACCCTCTACACATATATGTATATATATTACAAACTGCTCTCCTGACCTTTAATGTGTTTCTTTGCATGTACACTATATTGCCAAAAGTTTTGGGACACCCCTCCAAGTTATTGAGTTCAGGTGTTGTTTTTCAGGGGTTGGGCTCGGCCCCTTAGTTCCAGTGAAAGGAACTCTTAATGCTTCAGCATACCAAGACATTTTGGACAATTTCATGCTCCCAACTTTGTGGGAACAGTTTGGGGATGACCCCTTCCTGTTCCAACATGACTGCACACCAGTACACAAAGCAAGGTCCATAAAGACATGGATGAGAGAGTTTGGTGTGGAGGAACTTGACTGTCCTGCACAGAGTCCTGACCTCAACCCCATAGAACACCTTTGGGATGAATTAGAGCGGAGACTGCGAGCCAGGACTTCTCATCCAACATCAGTGCCTGACCTCACAAATGCACTTCTAGAGGAACGGTCAAAAATTCCCATAAACACACTCCTAAACCTTTCCAGAAGAGCTGAAGTTGTTATAGCTGCAAAGGGCGGGACAACTCCATATTACATTCATGTCCATGTAAAGGCAGACGTCCCAAAACATTTGGAAATATAGTGCATATCAACCACACACCATCTGCTACCAACTGTGGAGGATGAAGCTTAACTCATGCTTCCTCTTCTTCTTGTGTCAACAGATTATTGTGTTCTGTTGGATTCAAACTCTTTTCTGTTGTGTCTGGTTTCCTCCAAAAATCAAAACGGGAAAAGATTAAAGAGTCCAATCCAAATTTGGACATCTGACTTGCATATCATTAACTTGATTAAATCGTGACATTGACCATGTGAAGAAATCACGCTTAGCTAGCACAGATATAGAATTCTTTATACAGATTTTTTGACGCTTAGCAGCAATACAGAGAAGTTCAGAAAAAGAGCAAATAAAGTGTTGAATAAAGCACACAAATCTGCTTGATGCTTGATTCTAGACATATAATCATCATATTCTTTTTCAGGATCCTTCATAAATTCATTTAATTAATATTTCATGCTTCTGTTTACATTTCTACAGCCCTGAAATAAGCCCCGCCCCCTGAGGACAGGAGAAAAATTACAGCACATAATGTGTTAATATGTTTAAGTGCGATTAAAATAATTCATCTGTCGCACAGCAGCGGGCTTTAAAAATCACAAACCACACCTTTAATTTAATATCCAATAAACCAAACTCAGAGACTCGTTTTTATGGAGATCTTTCACTCAAGGATTTGAGAGGAACGGAAATAAAATACAGAGAATTTTTCTTTCCGATTATTTTCTCTTTTAAATGTTTGAAGGTCAGATGCAGACACTGAAACAAAAATTTTGCGGCCGCTCAGTATGTGTGTGAGTGTGTGTGTGTGTGTTTGTGTGTGTGTGTGTGTGTGTGTGTGCGTGTGTGTGTGCACTCATTCAGAGCTGTTACATAAAGAGCTAGGATTTGACTTTTGAAAGAAATGCTCAGATGTATATAATAATAATAATAATTATTATTATTATTATTATTATTATATATCTACTTTTTATTATTATTTCTCACATGCACTTAAAGCTCTATATCATTTTGTTGTTTATTTTCAGTAAGAAAAACTTCCAGTCAGATTTATTTACAAGATTTTCACAGTTTTTCAGAGGGATTTCATTACATAATGTATATGATATATATTTACAATAAAAAAACAACCACTTCCTGTTCCCAGATCCCCTGTTAAAGATATTAGCATATCTGGACATTCAGCACAGAAGTGTATTAGAAGTTGTGTTATCAGGTGACGGAACCGGACGGAGAGTAGTGACCATGTGAGAGTTCTGGGGTTCTGCTGTGGAGAAGGTCAGTGTGGCTTGGCGCAATGGCTGAGACTAATGCTGTGCAGATGGCGGCGGCTTGCATGGGAGCCCCAAAGCCTAGACCCCCTCACACACACACACACACACACACACACACACAGGCCCATCCAACACCACCACCACACCTCTGGCACACGGAGCGCTTGTGTAAATAACATGTCGTACACCACCTCCTCCAACCACAGAGAAATGTGGGATATCAAGATGACTGATTTGGCTGCGGTTCCCCTTTCCCTTCGTCCCAAGAATGATGACACCAGGCTTGCACGCCGGATCGCAGGGCCGAGGGGCCCAGGGTTGGGGAGGGAGGGGGTAAGTCGAGTGGGAGGTTGGGGTGGGTTTTTTGTCCACTGAAATGACATCATTCCAGTCCAGAGAGGCAGATAGCTTAACACCGCTCTATTGGACGCATTCTGATGAAGCCGTTTTCACTATTTTTGCTCTGCAGCCTCCAGTTTCCCAAATACACCAGTGTGATTAATGTGATGCATTTCTGTTTAGCACTGATTTATTATTATTATTATTATTATTTCTTGAAAACATGTTCCAGAAAATTCCTGTTTCTATTTATGGTTCCAGAAATGTGATACCTTTAAAACGGAATGTGTGAATTTGCGCTCTAGACTCGGGACAGCGAACACACAATACGTCTTCTGTTCAAGTGCTTGAAGTCATTACAACACTGTTGCTAGGCAACTGGAAAACACAGACGCCGAGTATAAGCTAGTTAATGACTGATTTGGATGCTAGCTTGTAGACATTAAGACTAAGGACAATGTGAAATGGAAACAAGACAAAACCATTGACGTTTCCTGTATAAAGCCTCAGGACCGCTGTAATTACACTGTTGTTACACTTAGCATCCAGCGCTAACTCAACTGACATGATGAGAAATCTCAGTAATGACTCACAACTCGTCCACTCGGAAAAGCTCCACTTCTGAAGGTGTAATAAAATACAAATTAATATAAGAAATAAAATAAATAAATAGAATCAATAAACACAAATATTTTTGATTGATTTGATTCCATTTCCAAAATCCCAATGCCCACATTGTCACTCTAGAACCCTGATGCACAAAGGAATGGGAATTCTAGAACCCCACGAAGAAAGGAATGGGAATTCTAGAACCGTCGCTCAAAGCAGTTCGAGACTCACATGTTCGAGAGAAAAGGATATCCAGAACCCTTTACGCAAAAGAGTTCGAGAACCTCCTGCACAAAGAGTTTGGAATCGGGAAAAAAGGAATTCTACATCTAAATTTACTTTGGAATTGAAGGCCTCACCAAGCACAAAAGAATTCCTGAATCCCTTTAACAGAAATTCCTCAGGAATGGTAAGTTTAGGCATTTTTGCTTATTTCCTGAACTGAATAATTCTTCCTGTAGTATTCCATACACACAGGAAAGGGAATTCCAGAATGTAGAACTCTAAAATCCTGAATAAGAATCCAGAATATTCCTGAAAGACATTGTTCCACCCCACAGTTTGCTATATGCTTCAGTTGAAGCTCAGAGTCACTGAGAGGTTTGATGTAAAATCCATCTTCCTGCTCGTTTGTTTCAACGTTAAAATATCTGAAATCATGGAGCAGTTTCAGAGACGTTCAGTGGCGTTTTGTGTATTTTTCTAAACCAAAGTTCTGACAGAAATGAACCACACAAACAAAACATCAGCATGATGCTGCCTTTCAGAACAACACTTTCAACCTGGATGAAATCTTCACACCACCACTACCAACACCAACATCTCTACCACCAACAACACCACCAACATCTCAATCACCACCAATATCAACATCTCCACCACCAACACCACTATCAACATCACCACCACCATCAACATCTATATCAAAACCACTAACACCAACATCTCCACCACCACCAACATCAACACCATAAACATCTCCACCACCAACACCAACACTACCAACACCAACATCTCCACCATCAACACTACCAACACCAACATCTCCACCATCAACACTACCAACACCAACATCTCCACCACCAACATCTCCACCACCAACACTACCAACGCTACCAACACCAACATCTCCACCACCAACATCTCCACCACCAACACTACCAACACCAACATCTCCACCACCAACACTACCAACGCTACCAACACCAACATCTCCACCACCAACATCTCCACCACCAACACTATCAACACCAACATCTCCACCACCAACGCTACCAACACCAACATCTCCACCACCAACATCTCCACCACCAACATCTCCACCACCAACGCTACCAACACCAACATCTCCACCACCAACATCTCCACCACCAACACTACCAACACCAACATCTCCACTACCAACGCTACCAACACCAACATCTCCACCACCAACACTACACCAACAACAAGTGGTGTTGAACATCTCTACCACCACCAACACCACCACCATCAACACCAACATGTCCATCATCGAACAGCAACACCACCGACACCATCTCCACCACTAACACCACCACCACTATCGACTATCAAAACCACTATCAACACCACCAACATCTCCAACACCACCAACACACCACCATCAACATCTCCACACCAAACCACTATCAACATCACCAACACCATCAACACCTATATCAAAAACACTAACACCAACATCTCCACCACCACCAGCATCAGCATCTCCACCACCAAACACCACTATCAACACCAACATCTCCACCAACACCACCACCATCAACATCTCCACTATAACCACCACCACCACCAACATCTCCACCACCAACAACACTATCAACACCACCACCACCACCACCAACATCTCCACCACCAACAACACTATCAACACCAACACCACCACCATCAACATCTCCACCACCAACAACACTATCAACACCACCACCACCAACATCTCCACCACCAACAACACTATCTCCACCACCATCTCCACCAGCACTGTTATCACCACCACACCATCACACTAGCTCAGGAACAGAATTCATGTTGTTTTGATCATGAAGTATAAGAGCAGTGGTTCCTGCAGCAGGTCTAACTGCACTTCCTGTGGTTCTGTTCTGGATCTGCGTGTGTTCTTCATGGCAGCAGGAAGCTCTTAAAGGTTCAGAGTGTTTCTGACTGCGTCTGAGCTCTAAACTAATTCACATCCCAGGATAAAATAACAGAAAACCCGAGGAGCTACAAGCCCGCAGGATTACTCCTCGTGTGCTGTTCTCTAATTTCCAGAAACAGAAGTGTTTACTTTGAGGGGGACCAGAAAGCACCAGGGACGTGGAGCCACCTGCAATTTACTTAACACATTCTATTTATTTTACAAAAATTCTCCACATTTACTGCGGCATCAGGTGCTGAAAATTTCATCACTTCATTAGTTGTGTAAAAAGGAAAGAAATTCTCTATGATGGAAAATATTATCTGATAGAATCCAATCCTTTTTTGTGCTTCCTGCAAAAATCTGTGAAAATCTCGACTCTGAAACCCGAGAGACGTGAAGATCTGAGCCGAGTTTCTCCTCCACGATTCTCGGTGCCTCTCGGGTTCTGACATCCTTCTCCTCGTCTGATTAGCAGCCGTCTCCGTCTTCCTGTGTGGCCCTCCGCTCACGCTCCTCGGACTGTTTAGTTGTTTTTTTTCCTCCTTAGGTACAACCTCCGCTGCTGCTGAGACTAAACCCACTCTGATTTCCTGCAATTACGCCCGATTAGCGCAGCTGTCAGTCCGGCGCAGATGAGAGACCGACATGTCCACGTCTACGTCTCCAACCAGACACTTACGTTCGGTTCAGACGCGTAAAAACACATAGCTGAGCTGCACAGAGATCAGATTATAGGTTCTGTTTCTCCAAACCTGCAATGTGGAACGTCTGCAATCTGTAGCGTAGCTGCTAATTTACCCCAGCGATCAATACACAGTGGGGCAAATCAATGAGGTTATTACAGACAATACCCTGATTACTGCATCCGACTCTAGCTCAGAGTCGCTTCGGGATTAATGTCAGATGAGTTTGAGCTGTCTGTCTGTCTGTCTGTATGTCTATATGTCTGTCTTTCTGTGTGCTTGTCTGTCTGCTTCTATGTCTGTCTGTCTGCATGTCTGTCTGCATGTGTTTCTTTCTTTCTTTCATCCTTCCTCCTTCCTTTCTTGCTTCCTGTCTGTCTGTCTGTCTGTCTATCTTTCTTTCGTTCTTTCTTTCTTTCTTTCTTTCTTTCTTTCTTTCTTTCTTTCTTTCCTGTCTATTTGTCTGTGAGTATGTCTGCATGTCTGTCTGTCTGTCTGTCTGCATGTCTGTCTGTCTGTCTGTGTGTCAGCATGTCTGTCTGTCTGTCTGTGTGTCTGTCTGTCTGCATGTCTGTCTCTCTGTCTGTCTGCCTGTCTGTCTGCATGTCTGTCTGTCTGCATGTCTGTCTGTCTGTCTGTATGGTTCACTCGGTCACAATGACAGACGCGCTCACCTTCTCAGCTGTAAATCTTATGATGTGACGATTCTCTCACTGCAGAACCACACTGTCTCTGTCAGTTTCCTCACCGATCACAACAGACAGATTCCTAAATACCAGGCTGTGATTTGACTCCTCACATGTAGCACGGAATTCAACAGAAATCCAAATCCCAGGTACAGAGGAATGGAAATTCTAGAACAACATGAACATCACCAGCTATCACTTTACCTAAAAGAAACTCCTTAATCTTAGAGGAAAAGAAATACTAGATACTAAATACTAAATACTACTACTACTACTTTTTTTAATTGTAGTATCTAGAACACTGTGCATCATAGAACAGAAACTCTAGATCTACAAGTACACAGGAATTCTAGGGACCCCATGAAAGAAGAACAGAAATTTTTATAATCAAATGCACAAAAGAATTCGACACACAAGTGAAGATTAGTTCTAGAATCGTGTGTATAAGGGACTTCTGGAACCCCAGGAATCGAAGGGACAGTAGAGGAAATCTAGAACCACACGCGCAAACTAGAAGGTGTACACGGGAATTCTAGAACCTTGTGCACAGAGGAACAGAAACTCTGAGTCACAGGAAAACCTGGAGATCTAGAATCCCAGGCATATGAACAAGGGAAATCTAGAAATCCTTCAACTGAACTCTAGAACCCTACGAATAGAAACTGCAGCAATAGAAACTCTAGAACCCCACACACGAAGGAACAGCCTTTAGACTCATAGCTTCGGCTTCACTTATAAGAAAAAGTCCGTCCATCTAACGAGCTCAGTGTAACAAACATTCTTTCAACAAAGATATTTTAAAAAAAAAAAGCTTTGGAAACTTCTCCGTCCGCCATTTTGGAGCAGCACAGGCGAGATCTATCAGGTTGCTCTTTACAAATATAAACACCAGCAGCGCTGTAACATTCTTAAAGAGAGTTTTCACCAAAAATAAAAAGGCTTCACAAGCAGTGAACGTGTGAACCTGAACTCAGGGGGGAAAAGGGCACTAAACTCTACCTCCCTTTATACCTTCATATCAGCTTCACTCAGTTAGCTGAAAGATCGATATTAAAGGTATAAAAGTCACAGGGTTTGATCAGTGGCTTTTTTCCCCTAAAAAGTGAATTAGAGTAGAATTAAATGAAAGCATTTTGCCGGATCTGTTCTCATGTCAAACACTCAGGGTAAAATCACGCAGTAGTTTCTTTTTTTTTTTTTTTTTTTTTTGACAGCGTCTTGGATGAACGCCACTTTATCTCCGAATCCCAGGACAGACTGGAGAAGAGACAGAAGCGTTTCAGCGCTGCTGTAGAAACCGCACAAAAAGCCGAGGTCCGATCCTCACGCCGAGCTCCGCTCACTTACGCCTGACCGCTTGACAACTTGAAACTATTACAGCCGGCTTTTTCCTTGTCTGCACGAATATCTAACGCAGTCAATCACTGCTTGGCCTCCGGTAATGTTCCCATGATGCCTCGATATACAAGGGCCTCCATAGAAATAATAACAATACATACGTAAAGGGCTGAACATCGAGGAGCTTTGCGTGCCTGTGGGAACCAACCGCTTTTTTTCTACTTCTTATTTCTTTTTAATTTCAGTAACGAGGAAAAAATTAGCATGTCCCAGCGGTTGCTTTAATTTTAGTTTAAACAAATGAAAATGCCTTAAGGACACGTCTGAGATTAAAAAAAAAAAAAAGATTAATGTGTAAAAACGTTTTATCAGTAAATCACAGTGCAAAGGTTCAGATAAGAAGAAATCTTCCAACCAGGATGATTTGCCACTTCAAGCCAAGATATGCAGTTATCTCTTTGCGTGCTGATTTGAAGATTTGAATCTAATCTATCTCCGGTCTGATAAAATAGACAAACACACACACACACACACACACACACATTACATATGTGTCATATATATATATATATATGACACAAATCTGAAAAAAAAACTATGAAAACTTGCTCTCTACACCCAGCTTCTGCCTTTCTGCAAAAAAACTGCTGCACAGATGTGTGTGTGTGTGTGTGTGTGTGTGTGTGTGTGTGTGTGTGTGTGGGTGTGTGTGTGTGTGTGTGTGTGTGTGCGTGTGTGTGCACCCAGCCCCAACACAGCCCGTGAAGAGCCAGCAGCATTCACAGCCTATCATGTGAAGCATCACTTCAGATTATTGGCCCTAACACAGAAAACAAATGTTCTCCTAAAAACACAGTATCAGCTTTAAAGGGGCCAGTCACTTCACACGGCCTGCGAACGAGCGGGAAGGCAGGCCAACATCCTGCACGCTCTGCAATCACCGCATCTCTCACACCCCTCGCATCCCCTCACATCCTGAAGACACTTTCACAGCAGCTCCTATCTTTTCACTCCGCACTGCCAGAGCAAAGAAAAGCCGCTGCTGCGCTGCTCGCCGTCGCTGTGCTAGGTCTGTAATAACACGTCTTTATCTTATATACCGTATACGCCGGGTGGAGCTGTTATTACACTGTTATTACAAACCAGCTTGTTAATCGTAGAAATAAGGAAAAATAACTTGCATTACATTTTTTTGAATCCCTGTGTACTCACATAAGTGCACCTTAGAGGAATGTAACACTTGCATCCACATGATCCAGGTAGAAAGGAGGTACGGTACCACCCCAGTGACAAGCACAGGTTCTGTTTAGTTTCATCAGCATCCTTCTGAAGCCATGACATACTGAATAAACCGTAGAAGCGAAGCAGAAAGCTCCGAAATATTCCACTTTTTTTTTTCCCGTAAAGAAGCCGTGTCACACCAAGATAAACAAACAGGAACAGATAGAAAAGAGGATTTCTTCAAGAAGTTTTTCTTTTTTCAAGATGATGACATCACACATCCTGATTTTCCCTTTAACATTTCTATTCAACCCACAATAAACAACAACACAAAGAAATGTACCTGCCACGGGGATTTTTTTTAACGTTTCTCACACAGTGTGTGTGTGTTTGTGTGTGTGTGTGTGTGTGTGTGTGTGTGTGTGTGTGTGTGTGTGTGTGTGTGTGTTTGTTTTTATTTTGTAACACTGCTGGAAGTCAAACTCCCAGCTACTTGTTATTATTCTTAGTTATTTATTTTTTGGGGTTTGTTTAATTATTAGATTATTTGTCTGCTCACTTCATCCTGTAAACTTTAGGTCATGGGCCTGATGGATGGCTGGGAGGTTAGTTCATCATTAAAAAGCTTTACAGCTCCAGTAAACATCCAGAAATGTTATCTTTACGCGTTTATACACCGAGCCTCAGACTGGTGTTGGGTTCGGGAAATAAATCTGTGCGTTTCCACAAACTTTCAGAAGCTCTAGAGAATTGTTTTCTTAATTTTTCCAGAAACTGAGACGGAAAAGCAGCCTGCTTTCAGGATGAAGTGGAAAAAAACTTACCCTACCTGAAATAATCCATTTTGCAGAAAATCTCCTTGTTCTTGATGTAGCAGCTGCTGTGTTGGCGGAGAGACGTCCGGCACACTGAGCACTCCAGGCAGCGTACGTGCCACATCAGGTTATTCACCTGCCAATAATAATAATAATAATAATAATAATAATAATAATAATAATAATAATAATAGTAGTAGTAGTAGTAGTAGTAGTAATTATTATTAATAATAATAATAATAATAATAATAATAATAATAATAATAATAATAATAATAATAATAGTTAATAATAATAATAATAATAATAATTAATAATAATAATAATAATAATAATAATAATAATATAAGTTGTATAATACATAATAATTGCGATTTCGTGTCATTTTTCATGCCAGGCGTTTGAGCCGCATTTTGCGTTATAAATAAATAAAAATAGACTTGTGCACAATGGCACCGGTTTGTTGCACACTCATGTTCAGTTCTTCACTCTCTTGCTCTTGCTGATATCTCTGTCCTGCAATAGATTTTATTCTGAAGTGATTTCCATTTAGTCACAACATTGTCGTATTGTGTTCTCAACACACGAACACATCTACTATCATACTGATGTTCACTGATATATTTATTATTTATTTTATTTCTTTATTTCATGCTGCTGAAACGCTTTTATTTCCCCATGGAGGGAATCTCCTCTTATCTTATCGGTACAGCGGAAACTGCACGCGCACCGACACACCGCACTTGACCTAAATAAATTAATCAAGTTCGGTGTCCGGTGTTACTTAATGTTATCTGTGGAAAATATAAAGATGACGTAGACGTTAAATGACGTTTTTAATAACTAATGCAGAGAGAGAAAAGCTTTATATTTACATTTAAACCTAATCACACGGCATAGAAACGTAACGAGCGCCTGCTTTACAATTCTGGATAAACTTTGGCTTTAACTTTTGGAATTAGACTTATATATATATATATATATAGATAGATAGATAGATAGATAGATAGATAGATAGATAGATAGATAGATAGATAGATAGATAGATAAGCCTAAAATAAATAGAATATTTAGGAATATTAGTATATAGGAATATTAACCCTTATGTTCTTTTAATTTTAGGTTAAACTACATTGCGTAATTTATTCATTTACTTTGTTTCATTGCATATTTATATTTTAAGAGTTTTTCTTTTTTTATTAGCAAATCTGAAAACGTCATAAGTTGCTTTTGATCTTTTTTCCGACTTGGTTTGATTTGCGCCGTTTTCCCAGTGGATTTCCGAGAAACTAATCAAATTATACAGGAATGGATGAAAGACAGCGGTTCGTGCCACGACAAACTACATGTCAAATAATAATAATAATAATAATAATAATAATAGTAATAATAATAGTAATAATAATAATGATAATAATAATTATAATAATAATAATGACAATAATAATGATGATGATTATTATAATAAATAATAATAATAATAATAATAATAATGATAATAATAATTATAATAATAATGACAATAATAATGATGATGATTATTATAAATAATAATAATAATAATAATAATAATAATAATAATAATAATAATTGAAATAGAAATAATAATAATAATAATAATAATAATAATAATAATAATAATAATAATAATAATAATAATAATAATGAAAGGGAAACAATCCTGACATTTGTTTTAAATAAAAAGAAATCCATATCTCCAAAGCCCTGCATGTGCGCGCTCGTAGGATTGTAGCGATGCTGCATGATTTCTGTCTTTAACAAGTTTATGAGAACAAATGATTTCTTAAACAAAACCAGAAGTTGCTCCTGCTGAATGCGCTGCAGTCTCGCTTCCTCAGATTAGTGCTATATGATCAGAGCACAGAACACACCACATGCATGCTAAGCTTTCTTTCTTTTCTTTTATTTGCTTTTTTTTAAACTCTATAAAACAACAACAGCAAAAATAAAATAAATAAATAAATAAATAAATAATAATAATCCAGCTATGTGACCTGCAGCCACATGGGGTCGGCTCGTTGTTTAATTTTTCTTTCTTTCTTTTTCTTCATTCTTAAAAAGATTAGATTAGATTAGATTAGATTAGATTAGATTGCTCCATAAACGTGCCTCACGTGCATCTGCTCGCTCAGTG
>JAUCMX010000015.1:23242117-23264617 GCA_033459395.1 Hemibagrus guttatus | reverse complement strand
AATAAACACAACAGAATTATTTGCAAACGCGGAGAAAAAAACATCAACAACAAAAAACAACAAACTATAAATAATACACAGCCCCAAAAACACTTTAATGAAATTAAACTGCATTTCTGTTTTCTGCAGCTGCATTCGGTTATTATGAAGTGATCCATGTTAATAAATTAAATTAAAATAAAATTACATAAAATAAAATAATAACCAACCAAATAAAAAATCGGAAAATGTTTATTTTATTTTATTAGCGTTGTTAGAAATTATTTTGCATATTAAAATGCCAAGTTAATATATGTGTATAAATATAAGAAAGGATTTTGGTTCCAGGCGAAAATCCGACATTGGCTTATATTTTACAGTCTTTATATTAAAAAGAAGCTGAATAAAATGTGTGTGTGTGTGTGTGTGTGTGTGTAGTATCTCAGTGTCTCATTCTATATTTTATATTTTTCATCTCGATGTTAATTTCATCATTTCTAACCGCAAAGGAGAAGCTTAAAGGCCTCATATTTTTAGCAGCACTGTATATTTCTACAAACAAATAATTTAAACAATAAATAAACAATTATAATAACAGTTTATTATGATGATGAAATCATTACACTTTGACATACTGGATTTTATTTATACGATCTATTTTATTTGCTGTATTTATTTTCTAGAAACATTAAAATAAAATAACACACATACAGAAGACAATTGATGAATAATTTCGATTTTTTTATTTATTATAAAATTAAACTGAAAATCTGTTTGTCTCGTGTGAGAAAAAAAAATAGCTTTTCAATTTTGAGCATTATTAATTCCAAATAATTATTGGAGTCAAAAAAAACAAAACAAAAACAGTCCAGGAATCACACAAGATACACACTTTTATACGGTCTGTGTGTGCACACAATATATATATATATATATAATGTAACCGCGACAAAGAGGGAGGAATAAATTATAGACTAAAGCTGAAATAAATTCCTTTTCCTTTCTCTTTTCATTTGCCAAAAGCCTGAAGCATCACTTACTTACAGAACACATTAGTGTAGATTTTCCGTCTGCAATTTAAAGGAAGTTGTAGTAATAATAATAATAATAATAATAATAATAATAATTCACCTTCCTTCAATAGCAAACTCAGAAAAAATGGGCGTGACAGACCACCTATAACTAGACCTCCAGACTCTTCAGAGGAAGTTTACAGTAAACTCTTTATTAAACTGATTTATTACTATGTTATTACAGAAATATATACCACCTTTGATTGCATACCGGATGTGTAACAAAGCGACACAAAACAGCGAGTGAGAAAATTCATGAGCGAAAAGCAAAGACTGACGTCACAGAAGAAGATCTGAAGATGATTATTTATTCATTAGCTCAGACTTATCTTGTCACACGTCTCACACAAAATATTTACAAGAGCAAAATATTTCTGCCCAGGAGCGCCTACAGCCTAAAACAAAGCACAGCTAATTTGAATATGCAAATATGGGACACGCCCATCACCACAAACAGTGGGAAGGGCTTACATTATAAAAAATTATAAAATGAATAAACTGGCAAGTTTTGTGACGCAATAACACACACACACCATAAAAGGCCTGTTTTAATGATACATTTATATATTTTACACGATTGTTGACAAAAAAACAAGCATCACTAAAATTGGTGAAAAGATGAGAATTGTTTTTCCAGACAAAAGACAAACCTATTAATATTTAAAAAATATTTTTAGATAATAATTAAGTTGTTGGATGTAGAAAAGTTTACCCGAAAGAGACGTGAAAAGACGTTTCTATTTTAGGGTTCAAACTTGCACCTAATCGTTACTTCAAACTTTTTCTTAACAGTAATAAATAACGCAAACACAGCTGCAGCTCACGGTCAGTTCTACGGTCAGTTCTACGGTCAGTTCTAGTTTAGGGACGCGTGTCGTTTGTTGTTGTAACAGATATAAGTGAAAAACATGACCCGTGACGTCACAGTGCTGCGTAGATCACGTGATCAGATTTCTCTGAGGAAAGTTTAAAAGCTCCTGTGAAACACCACGCCTCCTGGAGACGAGTCCAATTCTGTGCTTTTTTTAGAATGACGCTAACGAGAATTTGTCCCATCTGAAAAACACACAACACGATGACGAAGTAGTGTGCACACACACACACACACACACACACACACACACAACACCAGGAGACGTCAGAGCTGAGCGCAAACACGTGTCTCCATTAAACTGAGAGAAAGAAACTCATGAAAACTGAAAAGTTACAAAATGTACAAAAGCTTAAAATGTTTATTTAAAAAAAAAACACTGGAAAAGAGAGAGTGAGAGAGCCGTGTGTGTGCCTCTCTTACGTTCTCACACACACACACACACAGACAGACAGACAGACAGACAGACAGACACACACACACACACACACACACACACTGTGTAAGAGAGAGTGTTTTTAGTCCTCAGTGTGTGTGTGTGTGTGTGTGTGTGTGTGTGTGTTTGTGTTCCAACAGGTGGTCATCTCTTGAACCTGCGGAACTGTTTGTTGTAAGGCTGAGACCTCTTGTCCTTCTTCTCAGGAGGTTTGTTGTAGAGGTATGGCGACGGTCCTGAGTATTCCTCATCCACGTTCTCCTCCATCATCTGCAGCTTCGCCTCGATCGCCTTAATCTTCGCACTCACACTTTTATCACACACACACACACACACACACACACACACAGAGTTAATACACTGCTGAAGTCTCTCTCTCTCTCTCTTTCACACACACACACAAAGTGTTAGTACACTGCTGGTGTCTCTCTCTCTCTCTCTCACACACACACCCTTCAGCAGAATTCACAAATTTCACACAAATGTCAGAATTTACACTCTGTGACTGAACAGACAAAATAATTTAAATATTCAAATATATAAAAAAAAAATCAGAATTATATTCTCACATAAACACATTATTTTAGGATTAATTATATTTATATTTAATGTAATAATTAATTTATTACTCTGTATTGTTAAAGCAACCCAAGCTGCTAGAAAGACTCGGAATAAATAAATAAAATAAGATTACATTAAACAAAAAAGTTAAACATTTTTCACTTAAAATAAAGTTCTTATAATGTTATTTTGTCTTTTTTAGCATTTCATAAAAACCAGGATCAAAATGTGTGACATGAAGCAAACAAACAAACAAAAACAAACAAATATCCAAAATGAGAAATTTTATTTGATTTCATTATTTATTGTTGGTTTGTGTTGCAAAATTTATAACGTTAGAAAAGAGGAAAAAAAAAGAAACAGAGAAACAAGTTAATAAATTTAAAGAGTATTAAAAGGCTTAAAAAGAAAAATCTAAATTATTTAGTTTTGTAAAAAAGAGATTTATTTATTTGTTTGTTTTTATTAATTAATGAGTGTTCCATACATGGCGTGCAAAAAAAACCCCTGGGTGTTAGAAAAGTGCCAGATTAAATAAATAAATAAATAGAACAAAAACAAATAAATAAATATAACTTTTATACAAATAGTTATTCAGATGTTTGTTTATTTATTTCTGTTAACTAGTATTATATTATTGTCTGAAGTGGGTGTTAGAATTTATCTATCTATCTATCTATCTATCTATCTTAGAAAAACTCTAAATAAAACAAACAAACAAATAAATAAATAAATAATAAATAAGGCTTGTTTTTTAGTGTTCATTTAGATCGTTTAATGTTTTTATTGATTCCTTTCTTTAGAGAGGGTTAGAAAGGTGCGCCACAAACAAACAAATACAGAAAATAAAATAAATAATAAATTTATTAAATAATGAAAAATAAAAATAAATAAATATATATAAAATTGTATGTTTTTCAGAGTTCATTTAGATCGTTTATTGTTTTTATTTATTTATTCCTTTCTTTAGAGAGTGTTGGAAAGGTGTGCCACAAATATAATAAATTTTTTTATACTTAAATTATTAATTATTATTATTAATAATTCTGAGTAATCTTTAATAAGATTTAAATGTGAATATAAAATAAATGAAATAAAAAGTTGATCTGTTTCCAGCAGCTTTTCCGGCATGAGTGACTTTACTGCAGAGAATTTCATGTGTGTAGGATTTATTCAGTGTGTAACACACACACACACACACACACACACACACACACACACACACACACACACACACACACACGGCTTGAGGAATTAAGGGCGGTCAGCAACACAACACTAAAACACTAATGACATTAAGGTTAGAAGACACTGAGGTCTTTATACTCTACTGGAATGTTTTTTGTGAAGCAGTGAGAGAAAAGCTGAACAGCAGGAGAGAGAGCGAGAGAGACAGAGAGAGAGAGAGAGAGAGAGACAGAGAGAGAGAGAGAGAGAGAGAGAGAGAGAGGGAGAGGGAGAGGAGAGAGAGAGAGAGAGGGAGAGAGAGAGAGAGAGAGAGAGAGAGAGAGAGAGAGAAACAGACAGACAGACAGACAGAGAGAGAGGGGGGGGGACAGACAGACAGAGAGAGAGAGGGGAGAGAGAGAGAAGAGAGAGAGAGAGAGAGAGAGAGAGAGAGATAGGGAGAGAGAGAGAGAAGAGAGAGAGGGAGACAGACAGACAGACAGACAGTGAGAGAGAGAGAGAGAAAGAGAGGGAGAGAGAAAGACAGAGGGGAGAGAGAGAGAAACAGACAGCCAGAGAGAGAGAGAGAGAGAGCGAGAGGGAGAGGGGAGAGAGAGAGACAGACAGAGAGAGAGAGAGACAGACAGAGAGAGGGAGAGAGAGAAAGACAGACAGAGAAAGGGAGAGAGAGAGAGATATACAGAGAGACAGAAAGAGAGAGAGAGAGAGACAGAGAAAGACAGAAAGACAGAGAGAGAGACAGAGAGAGAGGGAGAGGGAGAGAGAAAGAGAGAGGGAGAAAGAGGGGAAAATCTAAAAATCCCTCCATCACGGAGAGGGAAAAAAAGGAGGAAAGGTCCACAAACCTCAGAGAGGTAGGCTGCTCCTCTGCCTCACTGCAGGACGGCTCCAGGCTGGCAAGCAGGTTCTTATCTCCTCTGTAGGGTTCAAATCTCTGTATGAAACACACACACACACACACACACACACACACGCACACACACACACACACACACACGTGGAAGATCCTAAAGAGATCTACTGCGACAAATGAAATACAGAGATGAAGGAATAAATGACTAGCCGTTTAATGACAGCAAAAGTATTGGCTGTTTGAGAATTGTTTTTTTCAAACTCAATGTAAACTGCTGAACACATTCACAAATGAATCTAACATTTAGCCACGCCCACTAAATTCCATAAAAGGCAGAGAGAGCTGGAAAATTGTAGCATGTGCTAAATGTTACAATAATGCAGCTCAGCCACTGCAGTGCACCAGCTACCAGAAATTGGAGTTTCTGGTAGCTGGTGCACTGCAGTGGCTGAGCTGCATTATGTGTTGCAGAATGTGTTCAGCAGTTTACATTGAATTTGAAAAAAACAAACATGCAAAACCTTTTTAAACATTCAGTTTAATCTGAATGACTTTACTAAAAAAAAAACTGATAAATGGATCAGAAAGAGCTGAGACGCCATGACGGGTCCTGGTCCTTGGTCCTGAGTTCGTTTCTTATTCCTGTTAGTGATGAGAGAAACCTGCGGAAAACAGGAACAAGAGGCACGATTAACTGTAACGCTAAACACAAAGATGTTAACACATTCATGCTAAATGTACATAAACATATTCAGGGGCGGTGCTGCAGCGTAGCACAGTTTGTGATGTCACAAAAACTACGGACGAATCGCGTCCGGCATCAGAGGAAACGTTTCTCAGCTGAACATTTGAGCCAGTGGCTAATGTTAATGTTGAATAGATGTTGGTTGCCACGGTAACATTAGATAAATTCAACAGGTAAAACATCACACTAACTCCTTATACATTTAAAAAAAATCCAACATTTCTGACGGACGTATTCCTGCAGTTTTGTAAAAAAGAAGTCATTTCAGAGTGAAAGTATCATCCCAGGACTCGCTGGGCCACTCGGCTCTCTGAGATCTTCATTATTTGGAGTGATCAAACAATAGAGATAGGATTCTTCAGTTCTACTTAAGATAAATGTTCTCTTATAGCTATTTACGCCAAAGAAGCCGGTTTCCTGTAGCTACTCATCAAACCTACGAGACTGACAAAGAATCCCGTGCCCGTCCCATGTGTAAATAATTATCCAAACTAAACAGCGCATCTCTGATGGCTTCAATATGGCGCTGTACATTTTCCTGTAACATCACTCCACATGGACGTCTAACGAGGCTCTTTCAGCTCAGACCGTCTGAGGGAAGGAAGAGAAGAGAGAGAGAGAGAGAGAGAGAGAGAGAGTGAGAGAGAGAGAGATCGTGGATGAGTCAATGGAAATGCTCGAGACGGAGATCGATTATTAAAGCCAAGAAGTCCACTTTAAAGGAACTATCGGAAATTTAGCCGTGGACCGTGTTCCTGTAGCTGATTTGCTATCTCGTGTTTCTGGAGCTACGGAACAATCCAAAAAATCTTTTTGACTTCAATAAATCAGTGAAGCTGAATTTACTGATCATCATCATCTGCATAATTTCCAGATTTCTGGGTCAGTTCCGGGTTCAAACTCTAGGGGGTGTGGCCTCAGGGCAGAACAACAGCAATCTGTTTATTATCATCAGAAATCACGTCACCTTCACGCTTGCTGTGTTTAAGCTACAAAGCAGGAAACAAAATGAAAGAAATCTGAAAATGAAATCTGAAAGAAGAAATTATGAAAGCAGATTCTGTAGAAACGGTTTACTGAAATGACACACAACCCCCATGAGGTATATTTATAATCTGAGAGCTTGGATAGGTGTGTGTTTCCATGGCAACAAAAGGTGTAGGTCTGAAGCCGCATGTTTAGAGCAGTTCAGCGGTCAGTAGTGAGCTCTACAGTGCAGTTTGGAGCAGTTCAGCGGTCAGTAGTGAGGTCTACAGTGGAGGGTGGAGCTATGCTCAGATCTGATCAGCTCCTGCTTGTTGTTGTCAACAGCTCTGCTGTAATGACCTTGACCCCAGCTTGGTGTCCCGTTCCTCTCTGACGGGGAGCGACCGGGATGGGAGGGGACGGGGTGAAAGGTTGGGCTGGGGGGTGGGGGTCTGGGTCATTCTCGACCATACAGGATTTCCTTTCTCTCACAGGCAGCTGCCTATTGTTATAGACCAGCTTCTCTGGACGAGTCCTTCAACTGGCCTCAACACTGCTTCTGTTTCGCTGAGCGACTCCCGGAAAATTCCAACAAATTCCGACCCGCTTCTGTTCTACTGTGTATTTTAACTACAGACAACAGGTTTTTTTTTTTTCTTTAAAAACTTCCAGGCTTTAAAATGAAGTGCTTCACTTAAAAAAAATAAAATAAAAATAAAAAATAAAAATAAATAGAAAAAATAAAAATAAATAAAAAACGGAAAAATATCTGGGTGCACACACGACTTACACAAAAACTGACTACAATTAAAATCAATTAAAAAAATACGAATCCATGCTTGTCTCGTATATTTAAACTTTTCCGTTCCATTTTCTAAATAAAAGCTCACCGTTTGTTGTTGTTGACATTAAACCACGTGGCTACTGTTGTGATTGTGTGAGCTGCTTTATGTTTCTGCGCTTCAACCTTTCCTGATATTTCAGGATTGATTTGTTACAGGATCTGATCTGATTGTTTTTCCACTATCCAATCCAGGTTATCAGACTCAGACAATTTCTAATGTTAACTAATTATGTCGTGTTTACAGAATAGATTCACACTTTGGGCTCAGAGTTTGGGGTTAGCACTTGGGTTTAGAGGTTTGGTGTAGAGTTTGGGTTTAGAGGTTTGGTGTAGAGTTTGGGTTTTAAGGGAGGGGGTTTTGGGGTAGAGTTTGGGTTTGGTGTAGAGTTTGGGTTTAGGGGTTTGGTGTAGAGTTTGGGTTTGGTGTAGAGTTTGGGTTTAGGGGTTTGGTGTAGAGTTTGGGTTTAAGGGTTTGGTCTACAGTCTGGGTTTAGGGGTTTGGTGTAGAGTTTGGGTTTAAGGGTTTGGTCTACAGTCTGGGTTTAGAGGTTTGGTGTAGAGTTTGGGTTTAAGGGTTTGGTCTACAGTCTGGGTTTAGAGGTTTGGTGTAGAGTTTGGGTTTAAGGGTTTGGTCTACAGTCTGGGTTTAGGGGTTTGGTGTAGAGTTTGGGTTTAAGGGTTTGGTCTACAGTCTGGGTTTAGGGGTTTGGTGTAGAGGGGTTTGGGTTTTTAAAGGGTTTGGTCTACAGTCTGGGTTTAGAGGTTTGGTCTACAGTCTGGGTTTAGGGGTTTGGTGTAGAGTTTGGGTTTAAGGGTTTGGTCTACAGTCTGGGTTTAGAGATTTGGTCTACAGTCTGGGTTTAGAGGTTTGGTGTAGAGTTTGGTGTAGAGTTTGGGTTTAGGGGTTTGGTGTAGAGTTTGGGTTTAGGGGTTTGGTGTAGAGTTTGGGTTTAGGGGTTTGGTGTAGAGTTTGGGTTTAGGGGTTTGGTGTAGAGTTTGGGTTTAGAGACTTACCTTTACCTGCGCGTGGGCCCAGCGCACCACCAGTTTCTTGGACAAAGCCAGCTTTCCATTAAGACACTGGATTGCTCGTTCCGCTTCCTGAGTATGAAGAAGAAACTCACATATTAAACTAAACTCACACAACGTTCCATAATTCATCTCTGAGACTCACACTCTAACATCTTCATACTGCCATGATGCTCAGCATTAAATCACTTTAAATTAAAGCCTGTTTCAGACAGGTGAACACACTCAGATGTGAATCTTTAAACTGACACTTCTGAATTAAATGAGAGAGAGGAACCTCTTTAGTGTGGAAGTTGACGAAGCAGTATCCTCTAGGCTGACCCTCCAGCGGTCCGGACTTGTGGAACAGGAAATCAAACTGCTTCACTTTTCCGAATTTCTCTAGGAGCTTCACCAGGTGATACCTGCAACACGAGAAGCTCCCTGTGAAATCCACAGCTGAGGCACATGAAGTAACAGTGTGGGGTGCAGTTAGAATAAAATAATCAACAACAGAGATGAAGTGGAGACTCTTATCACCTGAAGACTTTTATTCCTCTTACACAACAGTTATTTTAACTAATTACACAACACAGTGTACTGGAATCTCCTTCATTTAAAAAAGTAAAATAAAAAAAAAATAAATAAATAGAAATCTGTCATCTAAACAATTCTTTGTGAATGAACGGTTGCTATAGAAACCAGAACACATCAAACCTGCACTACTGCTCTAGAAAAACATTCAACACCTTCTGATCAATCAGGGTCCAGAATTCAAACACTAAACGCAACAAGCGGGGTGTGTGTGTGTGTGTGTGTGTGTGTGTGTGTTCATAAGCTGCTCTGTTTACACGTTTGCGAGCGCTTGCATGTGAAAAGAGCAATAAAAAGCCTGACACGGATCGGTGGTATGACATCACACTCCTCCTGCAGATGGGCTTGATTAGAATGACAGGTCACTTTACACCTTTTTAGCTGCCGTAAATCTTTTAGTCACACAATACAGAGGATACAGCAAGAGGACAATGAAAGTATCAAAAAGAGGAAGCCTGAATTCCCTCCAGAGCTCAATCCAGAACAAACAGCTACGATCGTGCGCAGATCCGAAGCCTCAAAGCGCAGACTGACGTGCCGACAGCCAATCGGGACACAGAACACAAGATCGACGTCCTGCCCGCAGCTTCCATTTCTGCCCTGAACGAGGGCAATACGTTACGGTCACTTCAACAACTCTTTAGGGCATTAACACCAGGAATGACTTCTCCATGCCCGAGCTGTGAACAGCCAAGGATGTGAGACTTTCCTCACACACCGCCAAGACAGAAAACAAGAACAACACCCGAGCGGATTTATCCTGCGTACACCGCTCCAGAAAAATCCAGTAACATTCCTGTACAGCTCTCCGGAACATTCAAGAAGGATCCAATAAAATTGAATGATGCCATAAAAGCCAGTGGCAAAAATATACACAACTGTTAACGTTTTATTTGTCAAAGAGAAAAATAATGAGCTTATTCTTATTCATAAAGGTTCCACGTAGAACTCAATCAGAAGAAAGTCTTCAGAAGGACAAGAACCCTTTATCTGCTAGGAGAACCACAAGTTTACACCAAAAACCAGGAGCTAAGTGCTAACTCCTGACAGGTTCTAGAAATTGGCAAGAAAATATTGAGAAATAATTTTACAGTTCGTAAGAAAGGTTCCTCAAGAGCCTAATCTGATAGATAGCCAGACAGATAAATAGACAGACAGACAGACAGACAAACAGATAGATAGACAAACAGACTGATAGACAGACAGACAGACTGATTGATAGATAAACAGACAGAGAGACAGAAAGATAAATACACATACAGACAGATAGATGATTGATAGATCGATAGACAGACTGAAAGCAAAGAACCCTTACGAATTCAGAACTTTTTTTTTCTTAAGCGTGTAATAAACGAAGAAAAGTGTACGCAACATAAAAACTGTGTTTACTGATGAGATGAAATCAGTTTAAGTGAAAGCGACAGTGCTGTCGTAGCTCAAGTGGTTAAGGCTCTGGTTCATTGACCTGAAGATCAGGAGTTCAAACCCCAGCACCACCAAGCTGCCACCGTTGGGCCCTTGAGCAAGGCCCCCAACCGACCCTGCTCCAGGGGCGCTGCATCATGGCTGACCCCGCGCTCTGATCCCAACCCCTAAGGATGGGATATGCGAAGAAAAGAATTTCACTGTGCAGTAATGTATATGTGACAAATAAAGACAACTTAATTTAACAAAACCCCAGGTTTGTGTCCGATTTATTAAAACGTAAACACTGGAACGTGACACACGTGAGAGGGAGCGTTTCTCTCTCTCTCCTTTCCATGCTGTCTTCATTGTTAAAGAATACATCTGGCACAAAATCAAGTAAAAGGAGTCCTGTGCAGTGGCTTGTGCACTTTTTACACTAGAAAAAGAAAAAGTTTGAGTTTAATGAATCTGAACGCTGCATCAACACCACGTCGCTTGTGTCCTGGTTATTTTCGTGTAAACAATCTGGGAACGGCGGGACTCTGACCTGATCGAGCGGTCTGCGTTGTTGTTGTGGTCTGTTCAGGGGTTATTTTTAATCCTGGGCCTAAAATCGGGGTCCTGGCCACTGTCTTAATGTCTTCCCCTGCTCTCCCAGGAGCTTTAAACCTGAGGAGCGTTTCGCACTTTCCCAGACTCCACCCACACGACCCTGGCCACCAGATCTTCCTGATTGAGAAAGGGATCGAGGCGCGATGCATGGGGGACGACCCGTGGCTTTTAGCAGACCACAATGCACCTCTCCAGGGGGCAATAAACAGAGCGGTCTGGAGGAAAACGAAGCGGGGTCTGGATTTAGGGCTGGTTTCTCCGACAGCACAAACCAGAGCCAAGCGACAGCTCGGTGTAAACCAACAGAACCAGAGGCCCCCCCCCCACCCTCCACCCTCAAACCCACCCACCTCGCATACTGAGGTTTAAGAGGATCTGAGCACGAAAGGCAGGAAGATGTAAACGGAAAAATCGGAAAACAACACGGCAGTGTTTTCCAGTTACACAACAGGCGTATTATACGGATATACATCTGTGTGTCCTGATGAGCCGAGCACATGGCAGGAGGTCGCCTTCCCCTCCTCCTGCCTTTCTATAGAACTAGACCAGTGTACACTTTATCTGTCCACTTTAAAGAGGATAAAGCAGGATTTAGGATCGCAGAAATGAACACAGAATCAAGCAAAACTTCACATTCAGAGGAAAAATGTGCAATCTTTTTAAATGATCGCATCTTAGGCTTGAGACGTTGTCAAAACACGTTTTCGGCCGAATCCGTCTCACTCACGTGGGTGAACATGAGTAGAGCTCTCGGAGAAAGTTATTACACACGTGTCCTCACTGGGAGGAGTTTAATGTAAGAATGCGGCACTTGTGATTTCACCAACTTGAGTTTATTTCCACACTTAAAAAAATAAAAACATCCCACAATGTTGCATTGAATTTTTTTTAGTAAACATAAGCATTTTTGGACGCAACAATCACAAAAAAAACCCCACCTCTGCGTGAGCCTCTCTGGGTGAACAGGTGATATTCAGCATCGAAGTGACCAATGTGATCAGCTTTATGATATTCAGCATCGTCTGATCGATACAAAATGACCGTCATTGTCTGAATGATACGAAGTGATCAGCTTTATGATCAGCTTGAGGAAGAATCAACACTTTCACTGACAGCTGAACACGAGTGACTTTATTAACACTGTATTAACACTGTATTAACACTGTATTAACACTGTATTAACACTGTATTAACACTGTATTAACACTGTATAACACTCAAAGCCTTAGCAAAGCTTCTGAAAAATCCAGAATGATAAAAACATTACTATTGACAAAAAGACACGCCTGTGCTGTGATATGATCCGAGTTCAGAAACCTCTACTCAGGATTATTACTGCTGCGCTCTTCATTAGTGACCTGCCACGAGTGGTTAGGGTTCGACTCGAGAACCTGGAGAGAAAGTAGCAGCGATAATGAAGCGGCTCATGGACTTTCTCACACTCCACCGCATCCTCAGGTCAGCTGTGTCACAACTCCGAGTTTAAATAAATCTCAAGCTCAAGTGCAAACAGAAAGCGTTAAAGAGCTCATGGAAAGTCTGCAGGGAGCTCAGGGGTTTTTCTCACTACTGAGTGGAGGATTTCTGTGAGTTGCCAGGAGATGATGTGATATAGTACAGAGGGGGAGAGAGAGAGAGAGAGACAGAGAGAGAAGAGAGAGAGAGAGAGAGAGAGAGAGAGAGAGAGAGAGAGAGAGAGGATGTAGAGGAAGAGGGGGAGAGGGGGAGAGGGGGAGAGGGGGAGATGGAGAAGGGAGGTGTATAGGGAGAAGGGGAGAGAGAGAGAGAGAGAGAGAGAGAGAGAGAGAGAGAGGGAGAGATGGAGAGGAGAGGGAGAGGGAGAGGGAGAGAGGGAGAGAAGGAGAGGCAGAGAGGGAGAGAAGGAGAGGCAGAGAGGGAGAGATGGAGAGAGGGAGAGATGAAGAGGGAGAGAGGGAGAGAAGGAGAGGCAGGGAGGGAGAGAGGGAGAGATGGAGAGGGAGAGATAGAGAGGGAGAGAGGGAGAGGGAGAGAGGGAAAGAGAGAGAGGGAGATGGAGAGATGGAGAGGGAGAGATGGAGAGGGAGAGAGGGAGAGGGGGTGAAGTGGAAAGTGTGTGAACATGCCAGTCGGTGTGAGTGGTTTCAGACTTGTCACACTGCCCCGACGCTGACCTTCTGCTCCACAAACAACTTTTCTCAAACCAGGAATTCTGCTCCGACGGTCCGATCAGACAATCACGTGATCCACGAGTTAAATTAAATTATGATATGGCACTGTGTTATATCAAAGAAATGCCATCTGTGTGTGTGTGTGTGTGTGTGTGTGTGTGGGTGTGGTGTGTGTGTGTGGTTCAAATTGAACAATTTTGGTCCTCAACTCTAATACACACACAGAGCAACACACAGTGCGACACACACACACACACACACACACACACACACAGCGACACACAGTGACACACAGCGACACACACACACAGCGACACACACACACAGCGACACACACACACACAAGCGACACACACACAGCGACACACACACACACACCGACACACACACACACACACAGCGACACACACACACACACAGCGACACACACACACACAGCGACACACACACAGCGACACACACACAGCGACACACACACACACACACACACAGAGCGACACACACACAGAGCGACACACACACAGAGCGACACACACACACAGAGCGACACACACACACAGAGCGACACACACACACAGAGCGACACACGCACAGAGCGACACACACACACACACAGCGACACACACACAGAGCGACACACACACAGCGACACACACACAGCGACACACACACACACAGCGACACACACACACAGCGACACACACACACAGCGACACACTCACAGAGCGACACACACACAGAGCGACACACACACACAGCGACACACACACACACACACAGCGACACACACAGAGCGACACACACACACACAGAGCGACACACACACAGAGCGACACACACACAGAGCGACACACACACAGAGCGACACACACACAGAGCGACACACACACAGAGCGACACACACACACAGCACACACACACACAGCAACACACACACACACACACAGCGACACACACACACACACACACACAGCGACACACACACACACACAGAGCGACACACACACAGAGCGACACACACACAGAGCGACACACACACAGAGCGACACACACACAGAGCGACACACACACACAGCGACACACACACAGCGACACACACACACAGCGACACACACACACACACAGCGACACACACACACACACAGAGCGACACACAAACACAGAGCGACACACACACACACAGAGCGACACACACACACACAGAGCGACACACACACACAGAGCGACACACACACAGCGACACACACACACAGCGACACACACACACACACAGCGACACACACACACAGCGACACACACACACAGCGACACACACACACAGCGACACACACACACACACAGCGACACACACACACACACAGCAACACACACACACACACAGCGACACACACACACACAGCGACACACACAGAGCGACATACACACACAGAGCGACATACACACACAGAGCGACACACACACACAGAGCGACACACACACACAGAGCGACACACACACAGCGACACACACACACAGCGACACACAGCGACACACACACAGCGACACACAGCGACACACACACAGCGACACACACACAGCGACACACACACAGCGACACACACACACGGCGACACACACACACAGAGCGACACACACACACAGAGCGACACACACACACACACAGCGACACACACACACACACAGAGCGACACACACACAGCGACACACACACACACAGCGACACACACACACACAGCGACACACACACACACAGCGACACACTCACAGAGCGACACACACACACACAGCGACACACACACAGCGACACACACACACAGCGACACACAGCGACACACACAGCGACACACACACAGCGACACACACACAGCGACACACACACACAGCGACACACACACACAGAGCGACACACACACACAGAGCGACACACACACACACACAGCGACACACACACACACACACAGCGACACACACAGAGCGACACACACACACACAGCGACACACACACACACAGCGACACACTCACAGAGCGACACACACACACAGCGACACACACACACACACAGCGACACACACAGAGCGACACACACACACACAGAGCGACACACACACAGAGCGACACACACACAGAGCGACACACACACAGAGCGACACACACACACAGAGCGACACACACACAGAGCGACACACACACACAGCACACACACACACAGCGACACACACACACAGCGACACACACACACACAGCAACACACACACACACACAGCGACACACACACAGCGACACACACACACACAGCGACACACACACACACAGCGACACACACACACAGCGACACACACACACAGCGACACACACACACAGCGACACACACACACAGAGCGACACACACACACAGAGCGACACACACACACACACAGCGACACACACACACACACAGAGCGACACACACAGAGCGACACACACACACACAGCGACACACACACACACAGCGACACACACACCACACAGCGACACACACACACACAGCGACACACACACACACAGCGACACACACACACACAGCGACACACACACAGAGCGACACACACACACAGCGACACACACACACACACAGCGACACACACAGAGCGACACACACACACACAGAGCGACACACACACAGAGCGACACACACACAGAGCGACACACACACAGAGCGACACACACACACACAGCGACACACACACACAGCGACACACACACACAGCGACACACACACACACAGCAACACACACACACACACACAGCGACACACACACACACACACACACAGCGACACACACACACACACAGAGCGACACACACACAGAGCGACACACACACAGAGCGACACACACACAGAGCGACACACACACAGAGCGACACACACACACAGCGACACACACACACAGCGACACACACACACAGCGACACACACACACACACAGAGCGACACACAAACACAGAGCGACACACACACACACAGAGCGACACACACACACACACAGAGCGACACACACACACACAGAGCGACACACACACACAGCGACACACACACACAGCGACACACACACACAGCGACACACACACACAGCGACACACACACAGCGACACACACACACACACAGCGACACACACACACACACAGCGACACACACACACACACAGCAACACACACACACACACAGCGACACACACACACACAGCTACACACACAGAGCGACACACACACACAGAGCGACACACACACACAGAGCGACACACACACACACAGCGACACACACACACACAGCGACACACACACACACAGCGACACACACACAGCGACACACACACAGCGACACACACACACACAGCGACACACACACAGCGACACACACACACAGCGACACACAGCGACACACACACAGCGACACACAGCGACACACACACAGCGACACACAGCGACACACACACAGCGACACACACACAGCGACACACACACAGCGACACACACAGAGCGACACATACACAGAGCGACACACACACACAGCGACACACACACAGAGCGACACACACACACAGAGCGACACACACACACAGAGCGACACACACACACAGAGCGACACACACACACAGCGACACACACACACAGCGACACACACACACAGCGACACACACACACAGAGCGACACAGCGACACACACAGCGACACACACAGCGACACACACAGCGACACACACAGCGACACACACAGCGACACACACACACAGAGCGACACACACACAGCGACACACACACAGCGACACACAGCGACACACACAGCGACACACACACAGCGACACACAGCGACACACACACACACACACACACACACACACACACACACACAGCGACACACACACAGCGACACACACACACAGCGACACACACACACACAGCGACACACACACACACACAGCGACACGCACACACACAGCGACACGCACACACAGCGACACGCACACACAGCGACACACACACACAGCGACACACACACACACACAGCGACACACACACACACACAGCGACACACACACACACACACACACAGCGACACACACACACACACACAGCAACACACACACACACACAGCGACACACACACACACACACAGCGACACACACACACACACACAGCGACACACACACACACACACAGCGACACACACACAGCGACACACACACACACATACACACACACATACACACACACACACACACACACACACAGCGACACACACACACACACACAGCAACACACACACACACACAGCGACACACACACACACACACAGCGACACACACACACACACACAGCGACACACACACACACACACAGCGACACACACACAGCGACACACACACACACATACACACACACACACACACACACACACACACACACACACACACACACACACACACACACACAGCAACACACACTGCATTACAGTAATTCAGTTGTATTGAATGAATCAGACTTTAATCCAGTAAAACCATTAGAATAAAATAATGACTCTGGAGATCAGACTCTGGCAGCAGTGACAGCAGGGAAATCCAATAAAACTGTGGATCGGATTTCAGAGATTATCCGATAACATTCCAGATCCGCAAATTAGATTTGGAAAAGAAATCAATTTGGGGGAAAAATTGGAAACGAAACGAACTTCTGTAACTGGGAGAGTTTCTCTGTCACAATGGAACTGAATTTAGTTCAACTTTATTATATTTACAGTCCGAGTCATTTCCTGCAAAATATTTTAATAGTAAAAGTTTATAAAGTTTTAAAGACTCAAATTCACATTATATTTGATTTAAATTCTAATTTAATTTTATTTATATTCAATTTTTTACATTTCTATTTAAACTTTATTCATTCATATTCAAATCATATTTTATTTACATTTCCATTGTATTTCATTTATATTCAGATTTTATGTTAATTATTTCATCACATATGGTTATGTGCGTCACAAATAAACTCGGAATTACAATTTGGCTCGATCGTTTAATAAATTAGTATATATTAATTATTTATTAATTTGGCTTGAGTTAAAAACTCTGTAGAAATAGAATTCAATTTAATTGCCCATGGAGTAGTTTTATCTTTATCTGTTTTGTTGCTTAGCAACCAAAGCTTGCCATTATCAGACTACAGTCACAATTTTTCAAACATTATAATTGACATAATTAATTATTTGTATAACGCTGGCAGGATTTTATCATATTTTGGTGCCTTTATTTAAAAAGCTAGTCATTAATGAGGCGAGCGTTACAAAGACTGTTTCACAAGATGCTGTTATTACTAACAATCATAAAATAATAATAATGATGAGGATGATGACAGATTTTCATTCTAAACGACGTAAAAGTTTTTCCTAATAAATAAATAATGATGCTGTTATTTATATGCTGAAAAAAATACCTATTTTTAATATAATTATTTCCAGACAGTACTACAAAGAAAAAACCTGAATGAAATAAATAAATTAATTAAAAATAAATAAATAAACACATTTCAAATCACTGCCTCCTATTCAAGTTTGGAATAGTTATCTTTATTTATTTATTTTTCACTTAAAAAATTATGGTGTTATTTCTCGTGATGCTGATATTAAATATCCTACTGCACACACCACACACACCTCATAGATCAATTCAATTCAGCTTTAATTTTATTATTCCTCTATTCACATGAAATCGTTGTGATTTTTATTTTTATTGAATAACACCCAAGTTGTGCAGATTTGTAATATTTAGAACATTTATTTAACCCTCCTGTTTATTATTCACGAGCGTGAATACTTAAGTGTGTATTTTTATGTTTACTTTCTCGGGATTAACACGGCATCTTCTCTCCATCTCTATCCATCATCCTGACGCAAAGACACACAAGCTACAAGATTTGGAAACTTCACGAGGAGGAAAAAAAAAAAAAGTATGTTAGCTGAGCGCTGATGTCACGCTGCTGGATTTTCAGGGCGAAGTGGACGCTGATACAACAAACACCGCCAGCATGTGAACTAATTAATCTTCCCCGAACACCAGCCCGTGGGCATCCAGGCCGTTTTCAATCCAGCAGGTTATTTAAGAGAAACAGCAGATGGAGGGGACGGAGGGGGAAGGAAACGCCTGTCTAGACGCTGGCCTGAGTGAGCTGTACATTTTCCAGCAGTGCGCTCTCTCTCTCTCTCTCTGCAGGTTGACAGAGTAAACATGCCAGGTGAATAGGAAACGACGGCCGAGTGAACATGCAGGTCTCCACGGCTCTTTTCTCACACGCCCTGTGGTCATCTGCACATTCTCCAGCCTCTCTCTCTCTCTCTCTCTCTCTCACACACACACACACACACACACACACACACACACACACACACGGCTAATCCATCATCCCGAACAGGTCTCCGAGTACTCACTCTGTGATTTTAGGGTCGATGTTGCCAACCCACAGGCGGTGGCCTTCCTGCGCCAAGCCGCTCGATAGGATGGAGGCGTTCTCCACCGTCTCCACAGCCGACTGCATTGGACTCCTGAAGACAGACGAGTTTTACATCACGTCAGGAATAAAACACCGTGTGTGATGCAGGAATAGTAAAACAATCAATAACAAAGTGGTTTGATGAAGGATTGTCAATGTTACCATGACAACAATGAATCTTTTCCTAAAGCAAAGATTTAATCCTCATACACCACCTTTATTACAGACTTTTTATCCGTTTATAGCTACATTTAAGGTCTATGAAACCAGTTACTTCCTCTTCTCACTTAATCAGCTATAAACAGTCGTTCAGTCACCTGACCCATTTTTTTTCTCTCTCTTTTAAATGTAAAGTAAACCGTCTCTCAGTAAACGTAAAGTTCCAGCTGACACTGGAGACTCCTTCCATAAAATAATAAACTTCACTTTAAGAAAACTTCACCGTATCTGATTACGAGTCGCACAGTCCCTGTGAATGAGCGTTTCCATAGAAATGTATTAATAATAAGATACTGATATAAACCTACACTCAGAGCTGTTGTTACAGGAAACTCTAACAGTTTCTGAGCAATCAGGGTCCAGAATTCGTTATGAAATCACTCATCTATTCACAGTGGCCTGAGTGGGTTCTGTTCCTCACTTTGTTTGATTACAAATATACACAGACAAGGCATAACATTATGACCACCTGCCTAATATTGTGCTTGTCCCCCTTTTGCTGCCAAAACAGCCCTGACCCGTCATGCACCGTGTATTCTTACACCTTTCTATCAGAAACAGCATTAACTTCTTCAGCAATCTGAGCAGCAGTAGCTCGTCTGTTGGATCGGACCACACGGGCCAGCCTTCACTCCTCACGTGCATCAATGAGCCTCGGCCGCCCATGACCCTGTTGTTGGTTCACCACTGTTCCTTCCTTGGACCACTTTTGATAGATACTGACCACTGCAGACCGGGAACACCCCACAAGAGCTGCAGTTTTGGAGATGTTCTGATCCAGTGGTCTAGCATCACAATTTGGTCCTTCGTCAAACTCGCTCAAATCCTTACGCTTGTCCATTTTTCCTGCTTCTAACACATCAACTTTGAGGACAAAATGTTCACTTGCTGCCTAATATATCCCACCCACTAACAGGTGCCATGATGAGGAGATACTCAGTCTTTATTCACGTCAACTCTCACTGCTCACAATGTTATGGCTGATCGGTGTATTTCAGACAAACATATGGCCAGAAAAAGGGAACATATATATTCATATATACTATTTTCCATTCCTGCTCCTTTCTATTTTAGATTCTAGATCAGAATTAAATACAATCACTGGATCAGATCCATTATTTCATGCCAGAAGTGATTTGGTGCATCCCAACTCCACTTAAAACTCTCTGTCCTTATTACATCTTCCATTAATAAGCTCTGAAGCTTCTAAAAACAAGATTTATACTGAGATGTAAATAAAACTCAGGCATGTAAAGAAAACTCAGGGCTAATTAGTGCTCTCGTGCACTAAGTAATTGGAATAAATCAATTATAATTCCAGTTTTAATACATTTCTATGTTTCATTGCTTCAGAAAAAGGCTGCTGAGGTTTCTTACATTTATATATGGCACACACTCCACGAAAATGAGCTAAATAACACTCAAAAGCAACTAACTGATAACGTTATACTATGTTCAGGTGTTTATTTTCATACTTAACCAGTTAGCTTACAAGACTAGCGTCGCGCTTTTCATTCAAGAAATCGTTACTTACTTACCGTACTGTTAACGCGACAAGAAGTAAGGACAAAAGCAAGAAATTTTGATTAGAAATGGTTTAAAAATATACCATGTCGTAACTTATATCACTAAATTTATATCTAACCGCTGTTGTTTAGCTTCTGTGCTAACAGTACTATCAAGACAGCAAGAAACGCCGCAACTCAATGACGTTTTCGGCAGGTTTTGGTGGTTTGTGGGACTGGGCGGCCATTTTTGATGACGTATCACACACATAGCTGCGTTGGCTTGACCCGTGTTTGAAGTAAAGTACGCTGGAAAGCGGCGCAGTGTATGAGTTTAACCTGTGCGTGAGGTATGTATTTATATTAACACTACACAATAACGAAGTTAAAGGTTTATATTTTAAAAATGGTTCATCATTTGTTTTAAAATATAGAGTTTTGGCGAGCCGAGAGCTTTTATAACAGAGTGTCCCACATGTCCCCTCCAGCCGCCGTGCCATGACAGACTGTTTGCTTTTTAATGTATAATTATTGTTTACATTTTTATTCTCTGAAATTAATTAACTTAATTCCTCAATGCTAAATATTACTCAGTGACATGTTTGAAAATGTTTGTTTTGTCATATAGGGATACAAAGACAGATTGAATCTGTAGTTAGAGTGACAAAACTAAAAAAAACAGCGGAATGTTTGTGTAGGTTTGTGATTAAATTGAGTTTTTCAGGTTATTTATCGTCGTTTTGATCTAATTAACTAATCCCCACTTCCTGTGGATCATGCTGGCTAGAGATTATTGCAAATAAACCAAGAAGGTTTGTGTTTTCAAGACAGAAGAAAGATGCAGCAGCCCGAAAAAAACTATAATAATAATAATAATAATAATAATAATTTATTCTAGGTGGCAGAGTGTCATATAATCTTGTAGGGAAAAAATTAACTGGTAAAAATGAATGTATCAGAATGCACAAGGA
>JAUCMX010000015.1:23229617-23237117 GCA_033459395.1 Hemibagrus guttatus | reverse complement strand
CCCTGGTTGTCAGACCAGGGGGTGGGCGATATGATAAAAAACATCGTATCACAATTATCTTTATCACAAAACCATTTCTATGATACATGATACATGAGGCACAATCTAAAAAGACCTGTACAAAATTTTATTTAAATTTTATTTGTCTTAAAAAAATTAAAAAGACATTACGATACCTCAGAAAAATGTATCGTGACGTATCAAAATATCAATATTATCGCCCAGCCCCAAAATCAACAAATTCTTATATTAAATCTGTCTCCTAGTGCAATTTTCCAACCAATTAAATTAATTTCATGAATTTATTTTTTTTTTTAGCTAAAAAAAGGCGGAGCTTCTTGGAATGCAACCGCCACCATGTTTCTATTATTATGATCTTAAAGCACTTGTTACAGAAATTCTGAGTGTTTTCTATTAATAAGATGAATAAAGATGAATAAAAGATGAATAAAAACTCCAATTATAACAAATGAAGTGTTTGCTTAAATCTGGACGTAAATTAGAATCGCAGATTATTGTTTAGATTTTCGCCCCCTGCTGGTGAAAGAGAGTCATTACTGAAAAGATTTGTACTGTGAAGATCTGCTATTTATTTGTTTTTGAATCAGATACAAACAAACAAAGATGCTAAAATGTTTAGATATGTATAAATATGCATTAGAGTTTCAGACACAAGTCTATGAAAGGTGTGAAAATAAAGCAGGTTATAATAAATAAAGCACTTTATTGGGAATATGAAGGTAAAAACATAAAGGCTGAACATGTTCCCTTTCCTCTTGCGTGTGTTCTCGTGCACAGACATGGCGTCTAGTCGTCTAGGCCTCCTGCGTCCGTGGCTCTGCTCCATCAAAAGGCCTGTTCTGAGCAGTGAAGCACGAGTGCCTCTTCTCACTCAACGTCTCTGCCCTCATGTTGTCGTCTCTGCGCCTTCCTACGTCCGCCATTACGCTACCAAGAAAAGTAAAGGTAAGTGTAGCGCCCGCATTGCTCGTCTCACCATACGGAGAGGTTCAAAGAGCTGTCTGTGAGGGTGAGCTCGGGGTCGAACCTTTGTTCCGGAGGACAATCATGACCCTTCAGTTCTAGTGCTTTGCTTAGGTTCAGTGAAGTGGCCACATGAGAGGACGTGGAATTCTCTCGTCTTGCTTTCACATGTAATAGTACTGATGATCTACCAGCATGCAGGCGACTCCTTTCATTTCTCCATCAGAAATCTGTAGAATAGCTTTAAACCCTCTCCCCCTCCTCCCCCTCTCCCTCCCCCTCTCCCTCCCCCTCTCTCTCTCTCTGAAGCGAAAGCCAAGAGCCAGACGGCTAAAGTGAGCATCAACGCCGCCCTGGTGGAGGACATCATCAGCCTGGACGAGGTGAAGGAAGACATGGCTGCTGCACTGGCCATGCTGAAGGACGACTTCAGCCGCAACCTGAGCATCAGAACCTCACCAGGTCAGCATTGTTATCCCCTCACACACACACGCACATAGTTCCTGTAGTTCTTGGTCTGCAAGCTAGGAATCATGTTTATGCAAGAAACGATGTTCTGACTGTAAAAAACATTTTGAGTTGACCAGTAATTTTTTTTTTCATTTAAGTTTTCCACCGTTTCCTTGTTTTTAGTTGACAAAAATTAAAAAACAACCTTTCCTAGCTTCCTGTCAAGGTTTCAGAATGAGCTCCTAGCTTCCTAATCCTGTGTTCCTGACAAGGTTCCTCATCAGGATTCTCTCCATTCCTAAAAAGGTTCCTGATCAGAGTTCCACCAGATGTTTTCAAGGGTTTGGAAAAAGTTCCTAAATGGACTCCTGGGTCTTTGGAGAGCTTTCTGTGGTACTGACAAGGATGCGTCTGCAAAATGTTCGAATAGTTCCAAAAAGGCTTCCATGGTTATCATAAGTTTTCAATGTTTGAGAAGGTTTCTGAACAGGGTTCTAGGTTCCTGAGCCTCTGAGAAGTGTCTTAATTAAAGTTTATTTAATTCCTGAATTGTAAAAGGGGCTCTGAGTTTCCTAAAACGATTAATGCAGTTCTGGAACGGTTTCTGAACAAGTTCTTGCGTTCCTGTGTGGGTTTCAACTTTCCACAAAAACAAACTTTCCAGAAGACTCCTGAAATCTTCTGTAATAGTTCATAATGAACTTCCTGAGGTGAAGAAGAAGGTTTCTGAAATAAATAAACATCTACACAAGGGCCAGCCATGTGTGTGTGCCTGAATCAGGCTTTCTCCAGAGTGATCAGAGGCGTCTTTATATTAGAGCTGGAGGTTATGTCAGGCCAAAGCAGCATTGTTCCACCTCCTGCTCCCTGAGGGTTTATTCCACAAGTCCACAAGAATCCACTCACTGATCCATTCTGTTCAGGTCTATTGTTCCCCGAGGTGGGAACCGTCACCGTGTTTGTGGTCATTCAGGGTCAAATCTGATCACCTCAGACCAGCAAGGTGGATGTTCTCTGACTTTTTGACCTTCTTGTTTATCGTCTCTCTCTTTCTCTCTCTCTCTCGCTCTCTCGCTCTTTGGGAAAGCGGTCAGGAGGGTTTGGATCTGTCCGGCGTCTGTGCTGGAGGAGAAATCGGGCAATACATGACCTCATTTCTTTTAGAGGGACTGATGGTCATCTGGGGCTCATTACTGCATTACTGAGAGTGTTTTTGTTGTGGGGGAGGGGCAGAGAGTCACCTTAACTGTGGGAAGGATGTAATGAAGCAACGGATTAATGCCATGACCCAGCGTCTGGTCACACTGCTGTCCAGACTCAACATGCCACGCTCGTTATCCCCACCACACCTTCTGCCCTTCCAGCCGAAATGTTCAGCTGGAGCTCTGATGAGCTTCTGAGCAGCGCTTCAATCCCATCCTGTAACGAAGTGCAGGGTTCCAGAAAAAGTTCTCTGGTATCTCTGAGCCAGATAAAAAAGCAACTAGCACTGAGAGATACGATGATAGAACATGGATATTATGAAAAATTGATCTCCATTTCTCCATATCAGTGATCACACATCCTTTTAATCTCTTAGTCATATAGAACAGTTATAGAACATTAAACTCCTTCTGACCAATCAGAACTGAGAATTCCCAATACGCCGTGTGTGTAGGATTAGTGCGATGTAGTGAGCGGAGATGGTATGAAGAACGTTTATCAGTGAATATGTTCTTTATCTGAATCTTGCGTGACCTTTGGGCGTTTCCGCTGGAGAGGGCAGGAGGTGGTGGCACGACCAGGAAGAGCTCAATTGGTTAATAGCCTCACCGTTGATCCTCATCGTTCTGTAATGGAGGAAACGGCGGTCTGAGTCGAGGGAAACGTTAGCAGATGTGAGACGGGCCAGGTAATGCAAACACACACACACACGAGACAGGGACCTGAGACACACTCATCTAGACCATAACCAATCGTTATACACAAGCAGGAGCCAGCGCTGTTGCTCATAGTCGAGGCACGCGCTGTTCCTAATGACAAAATGGAAGTTTGGTTCTCTTTAAAATCACATCTGTGATTAGGACTGGCTCGGATTCTGATGGCAGTTTCACAATTGGTGTAATTTTTTTTTCCAGGTACTGCCTGGAAGATTCGAGACACGGGGTTATGCAAGAAAATGGTATAAATATGGAGCTTTTGGCATGAGCTCGGTTCGAGCAAGTAGGAAAGGGGGGAAAAAAAAAAGAAGGAAGCGTGGTAGATTGCAGCGTGTCTCGCGTAAGACGATTAGTGAGGTAAGACAGGAGAGACAGCGAGACGAGGAGCAGCGGCCTGTGAGGAAGCGCAGATGAGTGGAGGAGACGTGCTGGCGTGAAGCTCTCAGTTCTCCGGGTTTGAGAAGGAGCAGAGCGAGGAGGTGGAACTGCTCACTTTCAGAACGACTCACGAGTCAGGCCTCGCTCTCTGTTTCCTGATCTTACGCCCAAATTAAAGAGGAAGGAAGAAAGAGTGCCGAGAAAAATATCCCCCAGCCAGAAATACTTCCCTTTACACCACGTTTAAGGGGCAAAATCAACCCCGTCCGTCTGCTCAGCGCGTGTCCTGGTTACGAGGGGTCAGTGTTGTCTTTTAAATCCCTGTGAGGATGAATCCTGGGCTCTGATTGGTCAGGAGGTTTCCTGCAGCTTTTGTATTAACACGCTTGTTTCTATAGTAACAGTTCGTTCACAGCGACTCATATGGTCATTTGTTTGTTTATCGGTTATGGAAGGAGTCTCCAGTGTCAGAGGGAAAGCTGGACAGAGGAATTCTGTGTCTCCATAAGGTGCAGAGTTGCCGTCATGTTAAATCTGAGGCTTTACCTGATACTTTTAATGTTGTATTGATGCACTGCTTCTGTATTTGTGTGTCCAGGTGCGCTTGACCACATCACCGTCAGCACCAGGGACGGTAAATTCCCTCTGAACCAGCTCGGGCAGATCTCCATGAAATCTCCACAGCTCATCACCGTCAACATGGCCAGCTACCCTGAGGTACACCAAGAGGGGGGTTTGGGGTAATTTAACTGCAGAGGTTCAGGGCAGAGGTTCTGTGTGTTGTTGTATAGTGTGTGTGTGGAGATGTTTAGAGAGGGACAGCAACAGCTCTGTTCTCTGAGCAGGACAATATGCGTTTTGTACGTGAGCACAAAAGAAACCTGACGGTAGAACAGAACTGAGGTCAGTCAGAAAGAAGTATATTTAACTGCAGTACAAAGAGAGAAAATAGTAACACGTTTAAAATGGCTGCATTCCCAGCGAGGTGCTCTGGTTTTGATTTGTCATCTGGAACCTTCCACTCCGAGTCAGGGCTCTGGAAACGGAGAGTGAGGGTGAGTCAGTGCTCTGAAAGAAGAGAGGGATGGATTGTGTCAGTGGTCAGAAAGGGATGAAGGATGGAGCGAGTCAGTGTTGTGAAGGAGGAGAGAGAGTGAGTCAGTTTTCTGGAAGAGAAGAGGCAGTGTTGTGAGGGATGGGTGAGGCAGTGTTGTGAGGGATGGGTGAGGCAGTGTTGTGAGGCACTGGGCGAGTCAGCGTTCATAGCGAGGGGGCGAGGCGGCGTTCATAGCGACGGGGCGAGGCGGCGTTCGGAGCGACGGGGCGAGGCGGCGTTCGGGGCGACGGGCGAGGCGGCGTTCGGGGCGACGGGGCGAGGCGGCGTTCGGGGCGACGGGGCGAGGCGGCGTTCGGGGCGACGGGGCGAGGCGGGGTTCGGAGCGACGGGGCGAGCCGGGGTTCGGAGCGACGGGGCGAGGCGCTGAGTCAGTCCAGTGAGTGCTGTCTGAGACTCTGATGGATGGTTGAGGGGAAAAGTCCTTTGATCTCACAGAGCAATTGAAGCAGAGGCCAGGAGTCTGTCAGCGATCAGGAAGTGACCGCACACTGCCCTCTGCAGCACAGACCTGCTTTCTAACACACACACACACACACAAACACACACACACACACACACACACACCACCACACAGCCTCTGTCTCATTGTTTTTCTCTTTCTGTTTATCCTGTCGTTCTGTCCTATGTCTGCTCACTTCCTGTTCTATACTCTCTCTCTCTCTCTCTCTCTGCCTCTTTCTCTCTCTGTCTGTCCATTTCATTCTTTCGTCTCTCTCACTGTCTCTCTCCTCATGTCTGTCTCTCTCTCTCTCTCTCTCTCTCTCTCTCTCTCTCTCTCTCTCTGTCTCTCTCTCTCTTTACTCTTTCTGTCTTTCCTTACATTTGCCTGCTCATTTCCTGTTCAAATTTTTATAACTTCTATCATTTTCTGTCCCTCCGCTTCCCTCTCTATTTCTCTCTTCTCTCTCGTTGTCTCTCTCTTTCTCTCGCTCTCTATCTATCACCTCTTTTCGTCTTGGTTTCTGTGTCTCTCTCTATCTTTGTCTCTGTTGCTTGCTCTCTCTTTCTCTCTCTCTCTCTGATGGATGACTTTTCCTCTTGGATTAAAGGGTCCTGAATATTTCAGGGTTTAGTTTCAGGTCCTGACAGAGCAGGATTTCAGTAAAGCCGGTTGTTGCGGAATAACGAAAGTTTATAAAATCTTCGGAATAAGATCTTTTTCCTCTTCTTCTTCTTCATTTTTTATTAATACGCATGTGGACGTGTCCGAGCTGACTCGCACGAACGTATCCGAGCTAGCCGATTCCTTTGTGGCGTCGATGTTCACTTACACTCCAGCTGGAGCTCTACAGGATTCCTCACGTCTTTATTTAAAAAGATTGTGTGTGTGTGTGTGTGTGTGTGTGTGTGTGTGTGTGTGTGTGTCAGCCAGCTAACACAGAGGTGACTGGCCCCGTCTCGAAGGCAAACAGCTTTATAATGATCCTAATCCATTACACGATCCTGCACCAGAGACGACAACGCCGCTGTTTCCCCGTCGTTCATTACAGCGGCACTGAAGTCGCAGGAAAGAAAGAGGGAAAGAAAGAAAGAAAGGGAAAAGAAAGAGAAAGAAACAAGGGGAAAAGAAACAAACAAAGGGAAAAGAAAGAAAGAATGAATGAAAGAAAGAAAGGGAAAGAAGGAAAGGGAAAGGCAAGAAAGAGAGAGAAAAAAGGAAAGAAAGGGAAGAAAAAAAGAGAGCAAGAGAGAGAAAGAAAGAAAGATAGAATGAAAGAAAGAATGAAAGAAAGAGAATGAAAGAATGAATGAAAGAAAGAAAGAAAGAAAGAAAGGGAAAGGAAAGAAAGAAAGAGAAAAAAGGAAAGAAAGGGAAGAAAGCAAGAGAGAAAGAAAGAAGGGAAGAAAAAAGAAAAACCTGAGTGAAAAAAAAAGAAAACAAAATGTGTGTTGTGTGAGAGTTCATCAAAGAGCAGCGGTTAAGTGCTTAAGCCTTCTCTCGCAGCTTTACACACGCTCATTAGGGGTGTGTTTACTTTAGCTCCACTTTGCTTTGAACTCTGCTCGCATTTTCTCTTTCCTTTTTTCCCTCCCCTTCTTCATCTCGCTTATAAAGCATTACCTAAACCCCGAGTGTTATTTACCATTAGAGGCAGAACTGCTCGGGGAAATAATGATAAATGAAATTCAGAGAGCAATCAAACACACACACACTCCATATCGATCATTCCAGGAGAGAGAGAGAGAGAGAGAGAGAGAGAGAGAGGAGTTTGGTGGGGGGGGGGGTTCTTTGCGGATCCGTTTGGAAAAGAAACCCCAAAAAAAAAAATCCACCTTCTCTGTGAGGGATATGCGCCAAAATATGTTGTTGTTTTTTTTTTAGTTGTCATTTCAAACCCCCTTGCCAGACAACTCCAGATGTTTTTGTGTAGAAAGTTCAAATATGTCAAACATCACAATTATATCACTTCTGGTCTTCACTAGTGTGTAAATAACTTCGAGTCCACATGGGACCGGAAAGAAGGGTGTGCTGCTGGAATTTTTGGAAGTCTTCCCATTAAATTCCAAATAAAAAAAAATTTGCTCAATTAATACATCTGGTTTAAAAAAAACAACAAATCACCTGCAACATGCAAATGAGCCGAAGATCAAAAACATTCAAGTGTTGTGAGTGTAGTGTGTGTGTGAGTGTGTGTTGTAGTAATGTGATGT
>JAUCMX010000015.1:23219617-23224617 GCA_033459395.1 Hemibagrus guttatus | reverse complement strand
TAAAATACGGAGCATTTTCTTGGGGCTCGGTTCAGTCGTGTGTTGTTGTTTTTTTGTTTTTTTGGTGATGGTGACGGTGACATTTATCTCCCACATGCGCCGATCCTGATCTCGTCCATTTTTTGCCCAGAGGAACACAATGCACACGAGGAAGTGTTCGTCCTAAATGCATTTAAATAAATAAATAAATAAATAAAGCCACCAGGGTGAGTGAATAAACAGGCGAGGCGGTCCACAGGCAGGCTTCCACAGAGCCCGGGTCCATATGTCAGTAATTTGGGGGCATTGTGTATCTTGGCCTGGACTGGAGGCTCATGATCGATGAAGGGGGTGAAAATCCCGAGTCTCTGGCTCCGTGCACCGGCCTGAAAATTGCTTTCAGCTGATAGCTTCACTTCGCTTTACATTTATCACGCGGATTGCGGCGTGTCTCTCTCTGTTTACAGGCCGCCATGACGGAGGCGATGGGGTGGCAGGAGCCGGGGCCAAATGTTTTTCCTTCTGTGTCGCTGAAAATATACACGCATAAATTAACTCTGTAAACTTTCAGATTGGAAAGCCAACTCCTTGGTCGGAGTCTCGCTCTCGATTACTCACTCGTCTCAAACACGTCTTAATATAAAACCACAGGGGAAACAAAATGGCTGCTGCTTGCTTTTTTGGCAGCTTGATCTGAGAAACCGGTACGAGAGCGAAGGAGCGGTTTGAATTCGTTCACCTCCGTCTCGGATTGCTGTTTATACCGGAACAGGTGTTGATTAATTCTCTATAACAGCAGCTCAGAAAGTAGTTCAGGTTGTTTTTTTTTATTAATGCGCTTCTCGCGTTTCTATAGTAACACGTGACCTTGATGTATAGTGTGTAGAATTTGTTGATATTGTTATCAGTGATCAGTTTTCTTTTAGGAGACGTTTATACGTTTATGGAAGGAGTCTCCACTTTCAGCTTCGCAGGGAAGGAGTTCACACTTCCGGTTTGACGTGGTCGCTCCACAATGCTAAGCATAAATGCAGTTATTTTCCTAGAACAGCACGACCTGAAGTGTGTTATTCCTCTCTCTCTCTCTCTCTCGCACACACACACACACACACACATCATGTACATGTACACTTTATTATGAGAAGTCTTATTTGTGGTGTAAAATCCAGACATTTTTTTTTAACCTTCGGACCGTTTCCGAGATTGACCGTAAAGCATCTGACTGAAGTAGAAATGTGAACTACGCGACTCTCTGAGACGTTTTTTCTCTTTTTTTTTTTTTTCCCTTTCCCGTCTGGTTTATATGCAGATTATTTACGCTCGAGCTGCATCACTCATCCTGCCGTATAGTCTCGTGGCAGCGTGCGAGCGCCGAGATCCCGGTTTCGGTGGAGAGCACGAGCACTTGTGCAAACGGCGGGGTCTCTAGCGAGAGAAGGAGGAGAAGAAGAAGAAGCGGCCTATTATCCCCATCCCGGGCCGCGCTGATTACGCGCCGTGCGCGGTGCCGTGGATGGTGGTGAGGCGCGGGGAGGACGGCGGGGCTCGAGAGCGCGTTTAATCACTTCAGCGCTGCTCTGAATTGGCTCGCGCGTCCTCGCCTGTCTCTCGAGTGCGCGAGGCCACCGACGGCCTCATCAAGGATCCAATCAGCTTAACTGCGGAATGCACTTCGGAAAGCGATATTTCTTTTCTTCTCTTTTTTTTTCTCTCTCCCTCTTTTCCGCCGCTGCCTTTAAAAAGAGGGCACGCGGCCTCACTGCATATGCAAATTGCACCGAAGAAAATTAAAACGATTTTCCTTTATCTCAATCTCTCTGTGTGTGTGTGTGTGTGTGTGTGTGTGTGTGTTCGGTCCTGATAGCGGCTCGTGTTTCAAAAGCGCGCAATTATTTCAAGGTTGGATCATTTCTCTCTTTTTGATTCCCAATTTATTATTTTGTTGTTGTTGTTTTTCTTTAAAAAAAAAAAAAAAAACATCAGATGGAGTCCCTTAACGAATTACACACTTTATTTTAATCAGCGCTTCTGTTCCTCAACAAAATGACAGCTGAGTGATCTGAGCTCTGCGCCGTGCGCCTTGCTCTCCAGGCGGCTGGATGTCGGATCCACACTGCGCATAGGATGTAGAAATCATTACTTCATCCCCTTCGTGACTCGCATATAAGGAGCAATTTGGATGAAAAGGCTGTAAAATGCTGCATTCAGGCAACAAACCGTGGCACCGGAGTGAAGCCATCAATGCTAAGCACGTGGCTTTTATAGCTTTAGCAAAGAGAGAGCTAAATAATTTACTGCACCTTGAAATCTTTATGTCCTCAGCGTGGATTGGACCCCAAGGGCCTGCTGATGTTTACTACAGAATATTTATATTTTTTATCCATATCGTGACACAAAAACCTTTTTGTATGATATCATACACACGAGCTGTAGAAAGTTCCAGCAAAGGAGAAAAATTTAATGCTTAAGAAAAAAGTGAAGAGAAGGAACATTAAACATTGCGATCTAATTAACTATAAAGATGTTTTAGACCAGATCAGCGCTTTGCTACTCCGCCCTGTAGGTGAGTACACAGGCCAAACTTTTCATTTTGTTGTATATTTGTAAAAGTAGTCGACACTCAGGTGTGTAATCCAGGTGTGTGCAGTGGTGCGATCACTAACGACCTGGAGCGGATCGTCGTTACGATGTCTGAGCGCTTAAGTCTGTCGTTTCGAATCGTCTGGACGTCGTGATTACAGACACGGGAGGAATTGTTTAGCTTTTACGTCCGAGACGATTTCCTGCCCTCGTCTTGATCCTAAGTGAGTAGACACCCAAATCACCCTCCCTCCTACACCCCCCTCCTCCCCCCACACGCACCCCGTCGTCTCTGAGGGCCTGCACTCGGGTCTCATGGGAAGGCTGTAATCAGCGTTCGGGGTCGTCTATCTACCACATGTTATTTATGCATTATCAAACCACACACTGATCCTCCTGCAGAACAACCTCCAGTTTTCATCCTACTCTCCCGGGGTCAGTATTATCTATCCCAATTTTTTTCACCCCATTCTGAAAATAAGAACAAATACACACGATCATAGATTTTTTTTTTTTTTTTGGTGAGTAATCTTGTAATACTACAACCTTGTGACGTCACGCGTATTTAATAACGTATTTAAAGGAAATTATTTATTAGGCCATGATTGAGCTCGAGGAATCGTGTGTATTTGTGTAGAACTGGTTGTTACACAGTGTTAAGAAATTGCTACTGTAGATCAGGACACGCCCACATGGGGCGGGGCATGCAGTATGTGTTTCATGGAGGTGTATGAACACAAGAAGGGTCGAAATGAGACGTAAAATAACTTTGTCATGGTTTTTATTATATAATTTTGGATTATTTATATGGATATTGTATATGTGTAATAATAGCTCTGAAAGTCTCCTTGTGATTATTTGCAAATCTGTCAATCAAAGCTCTCGAGGTTGGGAAAAGCATGTGAAAGCATAAAGATCAGGGCGTTTCCTGATGTTCAGATGAAGACGTGAGGGTTCAGTCAGGAGTCAGCGCTCAGATACATCATCCGGCGACGTTTCGCAAACCGGACAACTGCAGCAGCATTCCACGGCTTTAACACGGCATCTCGGATTACACACTCCACCAATATTTATTATGTCAATGTGACACACCATTCAAGTGCCATATGTTGGACTTATCTTTCTCTCCTGCGATTAGAGGTGCGGGATTAAAAACGAGCGCCTGGTACCGCTCTGTAGAAGCAGGAAGCTTCTCGGAGGCTTGATGCTCGCTTTCCTGTCGGCGGTCAGGAAAAACTGGCTGTTGTGTTACAAGCTAATACATGATAACCTTTGTAATAAAGAAGTATCATTCGGAACGGCAACGCGCAGAGCGGACAGGAAGTCTGCTAATCTGAAACCCGATGCGAGAGGAAGGAAGGACTCAGGAACCAGCCTTCAGAGCTTTCACCGATCATATTCATCACAGGGCTGAGGGCCCAGACTCATTAGGCCACAGCAGTGCACTTAACTAAACATCTTTTCCATAAAATAAATGCTTCCAGGTTAGGCCTCAGCGCACGCCGCGCAAACATCTGATCCCAATTAACTCAGGCCTGAGCACAAGCAGTGGTGATGATGATGATAGGGAAGATGATGAAGATGGTGGAGCTCTTACTCTCCGTGTGTACGTTAAAGTAGTGTCCGAATATGAATACGTTATTCCGAACAGATAAATGGACGATACAAATAGAAAAAGCTGGCGGTTTTTACTTCATGCTAGCGTAAGAGAGCGAAATGAACACCACGTCCATGTTCATGAGCTTTCAGCAGTCCTTAAAGACATCCTGATTTTGTCTAAAGTTTGAAAATAAATTTGTTATAAATATCTTGAGCAGGTGCAAAGTCGTAACTCGTAATTCCCAAATTCCAACTCGAAAAGAAAACCCTCTCGATTTGGAATTCCTACTCAGGAAGTGTGGATGATCTCCACGTTTCTGTGAGTTCGGCGTGAACACCAAAACGTCTTCTCTTCTTACCTGTGAATGAGTTCCACTGTGTAAACAAGTGCTTGCTTTCGATCAGCCCAAATACAGACCAGGAAACACAAACACGGAAGCTCATGATTCCCGGATCTGACTTCCTGTTTCTGAGGGAATTCGACTACAGCATTAAATCAGGACGAAATCAGACCATGCCCACTTCTAGCGTGAAAAACACCTTCACCTCCACGTTGGTCTTCTGTTAGCGTCATAGTCTGAGATATAAATGAGTATGTCTGCTGTGTTTACTGTTCAAGCCGTGAGCGGACATTTTGATTTTCTGTCACTTGCTGAACTCGGGGTTGAGGAGAGCTTCGGGATTTTGCCAGCCGGAATTCCGAGTTCTCTTCAGATCTTCCCAGTTGGAGATTTAGAGTTTCACTTGAACTCGGCAATTCATTCAGATATTCGGAAATCCTGATAAGCATTATAAAGGTGTCTCATGTTAAATCCCAGGCAGCTTTGTGCATTTTTTGTGTC